>JARHVA010000219.1:5630000-5885000 GCA_037957365.1 Torreya grandis | reverse complement strand
TTTTTTGGGGGTCAAAACCCTCTTAGGGTTTGTTTATGGTGGGTCCTTCAACTCGAGGAAGAAAGGGGGTACCAAAAACTCCTAAGATGTTTTCTGTCAATGACATGGAATCTGGAACTTTAGATTCAGTGATTTATCAACTTCAAGAGGACATACAAAACTTGGTGAGGTATGATGACTTTGTTGCAGTCCAAGCTGATGTTTTAGGGATGCATGAAGAGATTAATAGAGTTCACAGTGAATTGCAGCATATCACTACCCAATTGGCTACCCTCACATCTCAGTTTTAGTCTAACAACCCTCTACTTCAGCATTCAAATCCTCCTCTCAACAACTCCCATGCTAGTATGAAATTGATGTTGCCAAAAGTGGATATGCATAAGTTTGATGGTAAGGATATTCTCACTTGTATTGACCAAATTGATAATTTATTTGACTGCATCAAACCCCTAGTTCTTAAAGGGTGATGGTGGCATCCCTGTATATGAAACCTGAGCAATTCATTTGGTATAATTGGTTATGTGCTCAAAATAAAAAGAATGGTGCCCCTGTTACATAGACTATTTTTATTGAGGATTTGATATCTCATTATCAAAATAATGTCTCTGAGAACTATTTTAGCCAATCACCCAAGTTGTGGCAAACAAGACCTATGAAGGATTATATTCATCAATTTCAAAATCTCTTTTTACGGGTGGAAAATATCACTAAGAGAAATTTGATGGATCTATTTTTGGGTGGCCTCAAAGATAGCATCCAATGCGAGGTTTGAATGTTTATCCCAACATCTATATCAAAAGCCATCTCTAAGGCATGCATGATATAATAAAAATAGATGGTCAAAAGGAAAACTTTCACTACTGGTTGTGATCACAACTTTCCAACACCATCATTTCCATAGCCCACTAGATTAACACAATGATAAATTGAGGAGGAGTGAGCCAAAGGATTATGTTATGATTGTGACAACAAATGGAGCAAAGACCATCATTGTGCTGAAAAGAAGCTATTTTACATTGAAGGTGCCAATGATGATGAAGATGATGTAGAAGTACATGATGCAGATGTAGAAGTTCTTGAGGAAGAATTAGAATACTCTCAGCCTACTATTTCATGTCATGCCCTGTCAGGTATTAGTACTCCCCAAAATCTTAAGGTGATGGGTTTCCTTAAGAAATAAAAGGTCACTCTCTTGATTGATTCTGGGAGAGCACACAACTTCATCCATAGTAAGTTGGCTGCTCGTTTGAATTGTTTCATTTATCCAACTCTAGAATTTTAGGTTATGATTGTAGATGGTGGTACTATCAACTGTTTAGGAAAATGTCATAGTATTAAGTTGGCCATGGGAGACTACTTATTGGATTCTCCTATGTTTGCTATTATGATGGGTGGAGCTGAAATTATTTTGGGAGTCCAGTGGCTCGCCACTTTGGGCACTATTGAGATGAATTTTCAAGAATTATTCATGCATTTTCATTCTAAAGAAATGACATTTGAACTAAGAGGATTAAAGGCTAAATCTCCCCAACTTGTTAGCTCCCATCAAATGACAAAGATTCTCCATAAGGGTGTTAAGGGATTTATAGCTCACTTGTTTTCTATGGAAGTACAACCGACTAAGCCATCTCCACCTCTTGCTTTGCAAAAAATAATTGATCTTCATTCCATTATTTTTGGAGACATGCCAAAAGGACTTCCACCTAGTTGTATGCATGATCATTCTATCACACTTATTCTTGGCAGTACACCACCCAACATCAGGCCATACAAGTATCCCTATGCCTAAAAAAGTGAAATTAAGAAAATGGTACAAGAAATGTTGGATGCAAGAATCATTCACCATAGCCAAATAGAATACTCTTCACTAGTTGTCATGGTGAGAAATAAAGATGACACTTGGAGGATGTGCCCTGACTACAGAGAACTCAACAAGTACATTATCAAAGATAAGTTTCTAATTTCTATCATTGATGATTTACTAGATGAATTGAATGGTGCTCTTTATTTTACCAAGTTAGATCTACATTTTAGGTATCATCAAATCAGGATCCATGATCAAGACATACCCAAAACCACTTTCAAGACTCATGAGGGCCATTATGAGTTTTTGGTTATGCCTTTTGGCCTAACAAATGCACCATCTACTTTTCAGAGTTTGATGAATACTATTTTTAAGCCATTTTTGAGTAAATTTGTTTCGGTGTTCTTTGATGATATCCTCATTTATAGTAAAAATTGGGCAGACCATTTGAAACATGTGAAACAAGTACTCTCCATTTTGGAGCAAAATCAATTGTATGCCAAACCTTCCAAATGTACCTTTGGGGATGGTGAGATTGAATATTTGGGTCATTTGGTGTCTTATGAAGGAGTGAAAGTGGATCCTAAAAAAATCTAAGCAATGGTGGACTGGCCAATTCCTAAGACACTCAAGCAACTTCAGGGATTTTTGGGGCTTACTGGTTACTATCATGGATTTATCAAAAAATATGGTAGTATTACAGTGCCACTTACATCTTTGTCAAAGAAAGACTCCTTTTAGTGGATTGATGTAGCTACCCGAGCATTTGAACAATTGAAATTGGCTATGTGCACTACTCCAGTATTGGCCACTCCTAATTTTTTTAAGACTTTTGTGGTTGAATGTGATGCATTTGGGTATGGTATGGGTGTTGTACTCATGCAAGAAGGCAAACCACTAGCATTTGAAAGTCATCAACTCAAAGGTCAAAATCAGCACAAGCCCATTTATGAGAAGGAAATGATGGCCATTTTGCATGCAGTCAAACAATGGAGACCTTATTTGATGGGTCATCACTTTCAGGTAAAAAATGATCATGATAGTCTTAAATATTTTTTAAGAAAAAGGTTGTCATCTAAAGAACAAGAGAAATGGGTAACTAAGATGTTAGGCTGTGATTTTGAAATAGTCTACAAAAAAGGCACAGATAATGTGGTGGCAGATGCACTATCCAAAAAAGATGAATCAGTTGAAGCATTGTTATGTGCCATAACCATTTTGCAGGTAGATTCTCTAGAGGAAGCATGATCAGAATGAGAACATGATAGTACTACTCATGATTTGATTCAAAATCTTTAGCAAGGTTTAGATGGATTTAAAAAATTCACATGGAAAGGTAATGTATTATGGTACAAAAATAGATTGTACCTATGTAAGAATTCTCTTCTTAAACAAAAAATCCTTGAAGAACTTCATGGAACTCCAATTGGGGGTCATTCAGGATTTTTGAAAACCTATCACAGGATCAAGCAGGATTTTTTTTGGGAAGGTCTCAAGGGGGATGTCCAAAAATATGTGGTTGACTGTATGATCTATCAATAAAATAAAGGCGAAACCATCAAAACTCCAGGTATTTTACAGCCTTTATCTATCCCTAACTAGCATTGGGAAGAGGTATCTATGGATTTCATTATAGGGTTACCAACATTTGATGGTCAAAATGTTATCATGGTTGTTGTAGATTGTCTCAGTAAGTATACTCATTTTTTTCATTATCCTAACCATTTGTTGCTATTACAATAGCTTCTGATTTTCTCAATATAGTTTAGAAACTGCATGGGACCCCTAAGATCATTGTCAGTGATAGAGATCCCATTTTTACTAGTAATTTTTGGACTAAGTTATTTACTTGTTTAGACACTCAATTGGCTCATAGTCCATCTTATCATCCTCAATCTGATGGACAAACTGAGGTAGTCAACAAATGTCTGGAAGGATATCTCTATTGTTTTGTTTCTAATAAATAGGATAAATGGGTTCATTGGCTGCCACTTGTTGAATGATGGTATAATACTTCTATTCATAATTCTTCCAAAATGTCTCCTTTTGTGGCACTATATGGATACCACCCTCCATCCATCAATTCAACTTTGAAGGTCCATCCTAATGTTCATGCAGTTGAAGAACATATTCACCATCAACAGGTGGTCCTTGCAAGTTTGCGTGAAAATTTAGCTATGGCCCAGAATCGCAAGAAGCAACACGTAGATCAGCATAGAAGTGAGAGGAATTTTGACATTGATGATTGGGTATTTTTTCACTTACAACCATACAAACAAATGTCATTGAAGCAATAAAAAAAGGATAACAAGCTATCCCCTAAGTATTGTGGACCTTATTAGATCTTGCAAAAAATTGGTAGTGTGGCCTACAAGTTAGATTTTCCTTCATCCACTCGCATAAATCTAGTATTTCATGTATCATTCCTGAATAAATTCATTGGACATAGAGTTACCATTCAAACAAAATTATTAGAATTGGATGAGGAAGGTAGAATTATTCTTGATCCTGAGGCAATCCTTCAATGATGCACCAAGCAACTACATTCTAGAACACATAATACCTAATAAAATGGAAGAATATACCATGTGAAGATGCCACTTGGGAGGATGAAGTATTTGTGCAATAGCATCCATAGTTGCCACAATGTTGTTTTGAAGGGGAAGGGCTTGTTATGCCCTTAACCATTGGTGTGTCTAGGGATATGTGTGGCTGACTTGTGGCTTACATACCTCTTTTATTTACTTGTTACATTTCTCTATGTTCTTAGATAGGTCAGCCTATAGAATAACCTTGGCTAAGTAGACTATATATAAGAGGCAGTGGTTAGTCTTTAATCATCATGTGAAGTATTCTTTTATTAGTGCATTATTGTGGAGGTTGCCCCCTCGCAGTGGCTTTGCTATATTATCCAGTATTCTGTCATGTTGTCAATTATCACTATGTAATCTCTCATATTTTCTTAATATGCATAGTATAAAATCATTCTATGTGAATATCTAAGTAATTTCATTACTCACTTTCATTTTAATTGACTTAAATACTTAATTTTGGACCTATTTCACCACTTCACTCTATCTTAAGTACCTATACAAAATTATCTCTCTCTAAGTTTCCATCTTCTACCTATATAAATGTTCTTAATCACTAAAAACCCCTCCGGGCATATGTAGAGACATCCCAGATTCCAAATTTCACGTTTTCTTTCAGGATAGGATCAACAATATGGATCAATAATGTTAGTCGATCTTTAACGCTATGGTTTGATCCTAACCTTTACCCTTAGCAACGGATAATTTTCAAATTTAGACCCTCCCTTATAAGTTGGTATGTATTTTTAGGATAGGTAGTGTGGGATTTTCCACTTTTGGGATTACTATAAAGGCACATCTAAGTCACTTATTCTACCACTTGAAAATTTCATTATTGAGGCACACTTACACTATTTCACATTGAGCAAAGCTTCCCTATTCTTCCTATATTTTATTCCAATCATTTGAATTTGTCCTTAGCTGAGTCAAGAGTCTATTTTTTATGAGTCAATCAAAGCATTATCAATTATTCAAGCCATCTCTAGATGCATTCATGTAACAAAAGAATCAAAATTGTACAAAATACTCTAAGTGGGAGAACTACTTCGGCTTGATTTCTCTCTTTTGAGTATTGGATATATAGGCAACAATCACTCATCATGAGGGTGATTGGGGTCAGTCCAACCCATTACACTCCCCCCCTCTTTATTTTTAGGTATTTCAACTATTGCAAGATTTATTAGGGTTTCAACTTTGAAGAAGTTATTTGTAGGCCATTTACATGCATCCAAAGGTAAAATTTTTGCACATAGGCATGTTTTAAGCATCCACAAATGATTGTGCCCTGATACCCTAATTTTAAATCAAGGACAAAATCAACCCACATAGGACAATAGTGTTAGTCGATGATGTCCCCTTCCAATCGATATTTACCCTAAGCAGTTACACTTTCAATTTTTGTGGCAATTGCACAATTAGTCATAGTTGATCACTTCCAACCATCTGTTAATTATGCATAGTAAGATTAAAGATACTAAATAGCTAATCCTTTTATGTTGTTCATAGTTAGTATTCTTACTGCTTTTTCAATTTCAATACTTTGCTTTCATTCTGTTTGTCAAAAGTTTTTTACACCATCTATTTTCTTTCCAATAAATTATCTTAATTAGGGTTAA
Source organism: Torreya grandis (assembly GCA_037957365.1). Taxonomy (NCBI): domain Eukaryota; kingdom Viridiplantae; phylum Streptophyta; class Pinopsida; order Cupressales; family Taxaceae; genus Torreya; species Torreya grandis. The sequence goes on along the minus strand of JARHVA010000219.1, from coordinate 5,878,989 downwards.
TGCACATATTAATTCTAAATTTTGATAAAACACAACTTCATTAGTGTTATTTCTTCACAGAACAAAATTTGTACACCAAAATCCATTGGCACACTTGCCATGGGTAAAGATATTCTAAAAACTATTTTTCCTATCAGAACTAATTGTAGGACACAAATAATGATCAATAAAAGGAAGTGTATTAAAAAAATTTGCCCTTCAAGGATACAAAAATAATAAAAACATGGAATATTATTTGGATTTGATTTTGTTTGTAGCTCCAAAGGAAAAATACGTGTGACATGTTTCAACGAGGTTGCTAATGAATTTTATAATCAACTTGAAAACGGAAAAAATTATGTGTTATCAATGGAACTATTAGAGAATAAAATAAGGCATATAATCATTTCTAACATTCATGTGAAATAATATTAAAATTTTAATCAACAATAAGTCCTTGTTCTAAATATATTTAAGGCATATGAACTGATCAATTCAATTTCAAAAACATAACCAACATTCCACAAATGCCAAATAGAGCTATGGTAGACACTATTAGTGTTGTCATGTCAATTTATCTTGTGTCAACAATACATCAGAAGGTAGAAAGATAACAATTCAAATCAAGGACATGTCAAGAAATGATATTTCCATGACATTGTGGGGTGAGCATCTTAGTTCAACGCGCATGGAAATAAATGAATTTATTTGTGACCCAACTGAATGTATTCTTGTAATCAAATAATCTCAGACATCGTATTTTGGTGGAGTGAGTATTGAGACTACTTCCATTATTAAATGCTTTATCAACCATTTAATAGTGGAGGCTAAAAAATTACTCCATTGGCTGGATTCTACAAGCTCAAATGTTCCTTCACCTTCACTGAAAAACAAATACTTTCAGCTGCCGAGGAACTTGACTATTAATAAACATTGTTTGAAATTACTCACATGAAAATTCACAGAAAAATGGAATGGGCTTTAGTGAAATAAATTATGACACAAGTCCTTATGAATAGCTTATATGACTTTGTTGTTCCGCAAATGGTGGATGAAATGCCGTGCAAAAAAATGGTTATGAAAAAAGTAGGTGTTGTTTGGCTTTGTCTTAAATGTAATGTTGATATTTTTAAATGCGATTACAAACAATCTCTTCGGTTAGAAATAAGTGATTCGATAATCAAACTAAATCCATTCTTTATCTTTGATAAAATTACAGAGTCAATAATGAGTGTTATAATAAAAAAATTATAGTTTCTTATTGTTGATGATGAAGCTTCACAAGAAATAATTGATCGTGTTTTGGGTCGAGAATAATTTTTTACAGTATCAATCAAGACAATGGGGGAAATCTAATGATTTTTCATGGCAACCAAGGAACAACTACCATTTTTGTTAAGAAAGATATTGAGGATAATTTACCAACTACTATTGTGGATATTTGAGAACGGCTCCATGCAATGCATGATGATAGACTTGCTGAATAATTGATGTGCTTTGCATCCACTTCACAAGGAAAAAGATCATACTTGGGAAAAAAGTGTGTTGAACTAACTAACATGATTGATCAATTAGGTTCTCTTACTATGTTTTGCATGTTGAGTGTTGTTGACACCAAATGGCTTGATTTGCATAATGCAATACCTTCCAAACCTCCTGAGGATGCACTCCAAGATTATCATTGGAGAATACAAAATATTATCTCCAACCAACACCATATAACCTTTTACAAACATCATAAATTTATAATATTTTGTGAGGAAATGCTAGAAAAACATTTAAAAGCACGAGACTATTGGTGTAGGTGTGTAATAAACACCTCCATTTTGCCTTCCATTTTTTCAAAAATAGTTTATTCTATTGAATCTCATACAAATATATATTATTGTGAGGTGTGAATGGAAACATAGAGGCTCCACACATAAATATGGATTTGTTTGGCTAAAAAATGAACCTAATATTCATACATTAGATTGGGAAGATCAAAATGCACTTGCAAATCTAAAAGCCTATTTTGACACATATATATTGGCTTGGAATCCACGTGATATCTTTCATATAAATCAAGTGGTTCATCATTTTATTCTTGATAATCCATGTTTTTAAAATACAGTTGAGATGCTTTCAAGCAATCCTTTTCTTTATTATGAGGAGCTTTGAATAGTGCTCAAAAGCATATTAAGTGCACATAAGAAACATGCTCAAGAAAAAAGGAATGACTCTTCAATGTCATTACAAAGTGCCTTGGGAATTTCATCAAGAATCTTCCATAGTCGTTGAAAATAATGGAGCCAAAAACACATTGAATACTCACAATTCAACCATGTTTTCCATTTGGAGAGCAAATGTTGATTCTTTCACTGAAGCTATATTGAAATATATTGCATTTAATATGCTTTGAAAACAAAGAATCAATATAAAAGGTATATCCATATGCTAACAAGAATCTCAAAGAATGCAAGCTCACATGAACCATCTTTGAATGCTTTTATGAAACTTTTAACTAACAATATTGTTGATCATGACAATAGTGCACAAGAATCTCACCATTATTTATAAAAAAATCATGCTCGTTTTGTGTAGCTAGTCATTTGTTTAATTAAATTTTGGCGAGATGATTTTACAACATAACTTTTATAGTGCATCCAATTCGCTTGCTACTTCAGCCTTCATTGATGTGTAATTGGATTGACCTTAATCATTAAATCTACTATCACTTACAAAAGCAGAAAGGAATTGGTCATATGACATGAATTGTCATGGTGAAAAATGAAAAAATAAAGAAGTGTCAACTATTGTTCATGTCTTCCCTAAGTTATTTGCAATTCCTTCAAAAAGGTATATTGCTTATACATTTGTATTTTGGAGTATATTTTTTTTGTAAAAACCTTCCCCAATCATTATGGCAAACATTGTTTGTTCACACAGAACTTTCCTAATGATAGATCATGGATTGTGATCTGAAACATGTAAATAAATAATTGTGTACATAGTTTATCCAAAAATCCTTTTTTACCATTTCATGTACTGTGAAAACATAAAATCTCTTATTTGATGTTATGTTGAACAAATAGTTGAGAATTAGAAAAGCATGCAAAATTCCTAACACCCATGGCATATTCACTATAGATTTTTTTAAAATGAATTATTTATATACGGCCACAACTTCAAACAACTTGATGAATGACAACTTTTGTCACGACTAGACCCCAACAATAATAATCATCTTAATGAGCTTTATGTGCTTGGTCATTGTGACTTTGATATGCATCATAACTGGAATGATAGTAACATTTCAGATTCCTTGCAAGAAATAATGACTAGACTCTCCCAGCTAGACTGGTGACAAAGGAACCAAACACACTCTATTGGTCCATACCATGAGCAACCTACCAAATTTATGAATCTGAATCTTTTAGTCCATCCACTTCAAATATGTTATCTACAAAACAAAAAATTAATATTGATATTATTATGCACCATTACAATTAGACATAGTGATTCCATTGAAAATGTTAGGTCAAGGCACTGCTGGTACAGGGAAATCATACCTTATCAACAAAATAAAACTTGTATTGAACTCACAAGTAGCTCATCATAATTTGTCATTCATATTTCTTGCACCAACATGGATTACAACATTTGATATTAATGTTTCAACAATCCATTCAAGCCTTTGCAAACCTATAAAAGAAATGAAACCATTGGAAAGGTAGGTACTTGAAATTTTACAATAGTCTTTGAAATATATCCAATACATCTCGATCGATGAAATGAGTTTCATAGGGCCAAAGCTATTGATACATATCGATCAATGTTTGCAAGAGGCCTTTCTACAACACAGAAACAATCCATTTGGTGCAAGATCTATGATTCTTATTAATGGTTTGGGTTAGCTCCCTCTAGTACATGGTACACCAACGTAAGTTGGAACATCACATGGTTCAACCCTTTGGCAGACTTCAACATTTTTATTACATTGCACACATTTTTTTGTCAAAAATGCTTTGATCCAAGTTAGGTGAGTTTCGAAATCTATTGTTGAATATATGAAATGTTGAACCAAAAGTTGAAGACTAGAAATTTTTAATGTCTCGAACAAATAACTACTTGTCTTTTGAATAAAAACTCTCATTTCATTTATCAACTCGCTTATATGCAACAAATACTTTGGCTTCAATACATAACCAGGAAATGTTGAAATCATTACATATGTTGATTGCACGAAGTAACGTAGAGCGTACTAGGAAAATAAACTTTAAAAATCTTGATGATGACCAATTAGAGACCAAAATGATAAAAAATAATGCTTACAACCAATTTGTGGGCGAAGTCCGACTTTGGTGCTCTTGGCAAAAGTCATATTGTAATTTACAGAACTAGTACCAAACCTCCTTAATTTCCAATGTTTGTGGTTTTGTACATATGAAAAAAAATACAGGTACGACTTGGGATGTAAATAATCCTCAATATGCGTCGATTTGCCCTGTAACTCACGGTAATCTTAAACAACTTCCATTAAAAATGGTTTGGGCTTTGACAATACATAAATCACAAAAACTACTATTGTAAAAAACAACAATTGATATTGGTACTAATGAATGTCTATCTTTTATTACAGTGTCAAGAGTGTAATCCTAACAAGACCTTTATATTTCACATTCTTTCTTTTTTAAATAATATATAAAAATGTAAGATGAAGCATACATCCACATCAAGAAAAAAAACGACTAAATTTTTTATCAAAACTCCTATTTTATTAAACTAATCTTCATTTTTCTCCTATCAACATTTACATGATACCTCCCCGTACAATTACTAGTTTAGAAACTGTTTGACATTAAAAATATACCCTTTTATGATGATGGTAATACTCATCATGGTAATGTCCTCAATCGTGTTTTCCTAGGGTTAATCAATTCCACTAACAACTAAATATACATGTCAATGTAGTTTAAAGATAAATTTATTTTATTTCTTATAAGAAAAGATAAGATTTATCAAGGCAATTAAATTCAAATATTTTGTTTTTTACATGTGTACTTTTGGTTAGAAGTTAAATATCTTATGGAATATTATAATGGAATTGTTTTTTTTTTAAATTTGTATTTTATATTTTTGGAATGTTTTATGGAATGCACATGTTTTTATTATCAAACTCATTTTAAATGCAGTTTTAAGGAGTAAACCCTCTTTTCAACAAGTTAATCAAGGTCATGAGACATGTGAAAGACTTTTTTTTCGAGATATTTTAAATAATATTTTTTTAATAATATTAGAGTAAAATATTAATAGTTTAAATGTGCATATGAGTAGAATAAAATATTATAATTTTATTGGTTATTTATAAATAAATATTAAATATAAAAAATTAATAATTTATTATTTCAATATATAATCAATAAGTTGTGGGTATATTGGTTAAGAGGTTTAGTTGTGTTCAATTTTATCGAAGTTCAATTTTCAAAAAATACGTTAGATTGGTTATAATCGTTGGAGATGGTTTGGACGATTTAAACCACTGATGATATTCAGATGTTGATTATAACATCCCATCGATAATAATTGGCGATTTATAATTCACAACTCTAAATTCTGAAAAAAAAAAATTACAAATAAAACACTATCTTCAATACACCCTTTGCATACATAATCTAGATTTGTTAAATAACCCCGTTGTTAAGAAACTCTCTCTATCTATTCATGGATTAAAACCACCTTTTTTTAACTGCTCAATTAGCCGACTAACTATTTGTTTTGGATCGTCATCTTTTTCCCCCTTTGAAATGATATGGTTTTATATTTCAACTTCCTACAAAGTATAAAAAGTAAATCATAAATCTCCCATTCATTGTGGAAAAAAAAAAATCAGAATAAATCGATAGAATTGAAGACAGTTTAAGCTGGATGAGTTTATCTACCAGAGGTGTTTTGCATTTGTGGGTATTTGTTTAAGTAATTTCCATAGTCAAATCTTATAAAAATAATAATTTAGTAGGTTGATCCCTTTGAAGGGATAACCAGCTAATAACAAGATAATACATTTTTTATCGTTTTAGTTACATCCAACCATTTAAGGCAATGAGCAAGCATAAGATTTCTACTGATAGTGATAACACAAATACTAAGAGACAGAGAATTGAGTTTACAGGAAAGGCAGCCGGGCAGACATCATCTCCCTCTCCATCTCCATCTCCATCAGAAATTACCCAACATTTTCGAAATGTGTTCCAGGAAATGACAGCATCAGAACATTTCGCAATGCTATGCAGGTTGACAAAACATGAAGCTTTCAATTTCAGTCTCATACAGTATAGAATAAATGCTGGAGTTTATGGCAAGTCACCTGCTCTTTTCGATTCAGATATGCAGAAAATCTGGAATAGATTGAGAGAAATAGGGCAGCAGATGATCACTAATGCAGATAGTCTTTCAGAGATTTCACAGGCTTGTTATGAAAAGCATGTGGGTGCTGTTGTCTTTGAACAAGATAAAAACAACGAGTTTGAGTCTGAAAACATGTCAATCCAATCCCATAACAATAATTCTGACACTGAAAAAATGCCAAACCAATCCCATGATAGCCAACAGAATGATCCAGAAAATGCTCCAAGAGAACAAGAAAAATCAAGGCCTGATGATAATGAGAGACTCGATACAAGTAGCCAAGAACCCAAAATGCAAGGTGGTGAAGAAGGCCCTGGAAATTTTGGAAAAATATGTTGTATTTGTGATACTGGTAAAAAGGAAGAAGACACTATAATAGAATGCAGCAATGAGAAATGCCTCTATAAGTTTTATCATATGAGGTGTTTGAGCCCTCCATTGTCAACTGCTACTCCAGCTTCATATGTATGGCTTTGTCCTTCTTGTCTTTGTAGGGTTTGCTTCATTGATGAGAAAGAGGAGTGTACAATACTCTGTGATGGGTGTGATGATTGTTATCATATGTATTGCCTTGACCCACCCCTTCCAGGTGTACCAGAGAAAAGATGGTTGTGTGTATCTTGTGTGGAAAAACAGAAGAAAGTGGTAAAATCTGTTGGAAGTGGAAGACGAGGAGGTTCAAGAAAGCCATCTCAGTTATCAATGGCTAAAGAAGCTCCATCTCACCAAAGTGCAGGAAAAAATGTCACACCAAAAAATCCAAGTGGTTCAGTCTCTACAGGTGTTGGAAAAGGAACCATTGAGAAGACATCTTCACCTACTTTGAATCGATCCTCCTTTGACATGGGAGAGGATGAGTTTTAAAAGGAGTTTGGAAATTTAAGGGAGAAAATAAATTATAAGAAAACAAAATAAAGTTTTAATTTTTTTTCTTCTTTTAATGATAGATTCCTAATATTTATTTTAAAAAGTATATAATAATTTTAAAAGTTTTATATTTAAGATTTATAAATTATAAAAAAGATATAAAAGATATATTTCAAAATGTAATTATTATCTAATTATTTTTATTTAGTAACATTTTATATAATTTTAAAATAAATAAAGATTTATGTATTTTCAAAAATCAAGTGTTTTAATTTATAGACAGTTTTTTAAATATATACGTAAATAATTATTGTATTATATTATTTTTAATTTATTAAATTATCTGAAAAAAACCATTAAATCTTAGTATAAGATTTATGATTAAATATAATATAATACATGCACGTAATCAATAATTTGTTTATATTTTTAAGATAAATATTTTTATTTAATATAAATTGATGTTTTAATTTGAATTTTTTTTTTTTTTTAAATTATTTTCATGTTAAATTTTATGATTATTATTATTTTAAAATGTTAAAAAGAAAAGTTTATCTTTTTCTATTGTTCACAATTTACCATTTAATATTTATGTTTTTGTTCTTAAACATGTTGAATTAAAATTTTGAACATTACAAATGAATAAATGAAGAGAAATATGTTGTTAAATTAATGCTGAGAAAAACCTATTTACAATACAATAGTACAATAACGTAATTTATAGGTATCTTTTGCGCTAATGCTTGTGAGAGAGTATAGACCAAAAAGACGATTCATAATAGTCCTAAAAAATATTTTAAATTATTAAAAATTAAAAGTTGTTAAGGTTCATCATAATTTGAAGAAACAAACCACCCCAGGGAAAATAGACCAAAATGGTTAACAAGAGAAAAATAAAAGACAATCAAGAATGGCCAAAGCATGTATCCACAATATGGCTTTTTTTGACATTTTTCTTTTGAACCTCAGTTCAATATACTGAACGATTAAGATCCATCGAACTAGTAATAACCATTGAAAACTCATGATTATGTTGAGAATCAAATGAGAAAAAAAAAAAAAACACAAACCTTACCTTTCTTTAAAATCATGAAAACTTTATTTAAAATACCTTCAATATCAAAAAGACTAAATATTGACTGTCCATTGAAATTGACCTCTAAACAAGATACTTCCAATAGCTCCAAAAATTTGTGTAACTTGTTTGACATTGCAACCTTTTTTTAAATTTGAAAACAATAGAAATATGTTATTTCAAAAATCTCATGTTGGAAGTGTTCATCATCTCATTCCTCAAGGCCCTTCTAGAAAGTATTTTGTGAAACCCAGTTTTCTAAGATGGATATTGATGAAAAGAGGCATGTGAATAGAGCTCAATGTGAGTTGCTCTCTTTTTAAAAAATCATCACTTTTCCTATTTAATAAATATAAATAAACATTTAAAAATGATAAACCAGCATTTGCTTCTAATTCGATGGTTAATCGTATTTTGTCATATAAATTGTTTATATAAATAAAAAAGCTTTTACATTCTTTTTGTCATGTTACTAACATAAATTAGTGTCATTCGCATCTTTCCATCGCTTTGGTTCCCATGGGAAAGTATTGAAAGCTTTTTCTTTACAACATTCCATATTTTTTAAAATTAATTTAATTTATTAATAATTATTATTTATAATGATCATAATTTTAATTGTATTTTATGCGGAAATAGTCTATCGATTTTATACCTTACCAATGTAGTTGATGAAGCTATTTCAAAGTATATCAATTGTATATATATAAAATTTCAATTGTTCATCTTTCATGTCATAGCTACATCAAGCTCTTGTTTAAAAAGTTGGAACACTATATCTTTTTAAATAGAACATGTTTTGAGGAATTCCAATAAGCACTCAAAAACTCAATGTAGACCTCAATTTTTGCTCGCAAAGTTCTAAACAATGGGTTTTTGCCCTTGACCCTTTAACTTTACACAAAACATAGTCACAGAAGTAGTAAGTGCAATGAAGGAAGCACATATGAACAAAGTCCTATCCTTTTGGGGCAAGATATTCTTCCTTATGGTACAATCCCTAAGAAGAGGCCATTTGAGTGGTGCAAGTTGAAGGAGTCCCCAAAAGACCATTACGAGGATCATTTACGTGAGAAATAGATTGACTTTGTTGTATGAGAAGATGAAGATGTGGTACAATAACTTGGTAGCAACATTTGGAAATGAATTATACATACCTCGTGAAATTTTGCGTGTTTATAATGCATTTCTCAAGTTTTGCATAATGACACACTTTACTTTGTCAAGGGTTAAACTACAAAAGTGAAAAGATGCCACGATGGGTTGAGTTGCCATCTGGAAACGGTGCACGATATATGGAACGGGCCTTAGACAGGGTAAGTGATCCAATGCACGCATAAGTGGATATTGAAAATGTCAATGCTTGCATGATAAAATTGTGAAAGAAATTATCCTCGTGGGGAAGCCATTTGGGTCAAAAGACGAAGATTTATCGAATGACGAGAACAATCTCACGCAAAACCTAATGTTTTTAAAGGTGTAATATTACTAGTTATGTTATATAGACATAAAGAATCATAGCAATAACAACATAAAGAACATAAATACCATCTTAGATCCAAGAAGATCTAAGAACTATCTCATCCAATTCAACAATATAGGGGCCAACTAAGATTGGGTATAAAATGGCAAACCTACGTCCCTCTACTAATATGAATGTTTTTTTGCTAGTTGAATTTTGATGGTGTAGAAACGAACCCCGGGCTTGACATAAAAACTTCTTCCAAAAACCTTTTGGAATTCTTGGCCCACCTGGATTTTAATGTAGATCTTGTGCATACAATGCTTCTCTCAACTAGTTAAACCACCCAACATACCACGATAGAACAAATATTAATCATTTAACCTAAATAGGAACAAGCTAGCCAAGGTAAAAACCATACCAAAGCAAGGAACACAAATTATCTTTTATTAATCATTTTCAAAAATTATATCAGATTGAAGGTACACACGATTGACATAAAATAAATGCAACCAAAGCTCAGAGAAATTAGAATCACTAAAAGTATTCTTCATTAAAAAAAAACCCTTTAAACATTATACCAAATCAGTACATGCGTCAAGGATTCATTTGGGGATGTAGAATATTATTTATAGCCAAGAGTGTAGTTGCAAACAATGCTTAAGTTAGGCTGCCAAAAAAAATGTTTATTTTAAAGTAAAAGCAATGGAACACAGCCTGCAAACGATGCTCAAGTTAAGTTGCAAAATTTCAGGCATAGTGATATGCTTAGGTTATAACCTTATGTTCATTACTTTTAGACAAGTTACATTTTCTTCTTTCAACTTGGAAGGGTCAGGGAAGACAAACAAAAACTTAACTTAATGTTCTGCAACTCCCTACTGAATTTGTTCTCAATTCAACCTACCGATTTATTACTCAACTCCAAATTGAGTAATTCTAGTCAGATTCCAGACGCTGAATTGATATTCCTTTGTTTTCTATTATTTCATGTGCAGAATGAATTGATCCCAGGCTGGAATATGCAAGTTTTAAAAGCCAATATTTTTTTAATATATGGAAACCATGCAATGATCTCCATCCATAAATCAGACAAACAAAACTTTTGTGGTGTGGAGTTTCTAAATACAAACTTCACAACCTGGTGCTATATCTCACATCTTTCCAATGCTCTCTATATCAACTTGCGATCAAATTCAATAATTTGATATTAAAAGACAATCTCCACTGATCTTTTCAAAGTCTAAGTTGTGGCATGAGAAACAGATCTATCTTTTGGCTTGCGATGCCACTGCCACTGTGTCTCCACAATTTTGTGAGGAACAAGTCGACTTTCACGTTTCGATAACTTCCTAAATTTCCGCACACGAAGCTTTGCTATTTCAGCTTCTTCTTCAGGTGTTAGTTCCCTGACCACTACTGTAAGCCTGCATCGTGGACGTATTCTGATACCGCTTCTGCCTTTTGCATGAGGCCACATCCTCTTAAGAAATAAACCTTTTCCAACAAATGCTTCCGCTGTTTAGATGAAAAGAATGGTTAGACATACCATATGGTGTAAAAAAGAAAAATCTAATCAACAAAATGACTTGGCAAGTTTAATATAATTGAGAACTTTAGCTGAGTTGCCATCTGCATCTGAATGCTGAGAACCTACCAACAATAAGGCGATCACCATCCAAACCATGATTGTGAACAGCATTGGCGCGAGCTGAATGTATAACCTGCATCAGCACAACAGTAGCACTATTGCATCTGTATAAATAAAAAAACAACATACCATATTTAGCAGGAAGAGGAAACTCCATTACTGCTAGCATCTAGCAAACTACCCCTTAACAGCTATAATATGGCATATCTTAAAAGATCATTGCCTATACCTTATATACAGTCTTTGCAGCTCGTTTCACAGTCACTTGCATTTGCAACAGAGCGTCTTCCACGCGCATTCCACGAACTAGAGCAGCCACCAAATTGACCTTTTTAGGGCTCTACATAAATATCAATCAAAGCAGATTTGTCCTTGTGTCAACATGAACAGATACATTCTTAGAAACTTGTACCCCTAATTTTGCATTTTCAATAACTTGATGGAACAGCCAACCAGGAAACTGATGTTATCATACAATATTTGCAAAAGCTAGAATGATGGAAATATTGAAGACAGAAAATGCAAGTCCACTTGTTCCATGATAAACTGCCAATTCAGTTTGAACTCCTAAGACAAAACTTGGTTCATGACGACTCAGATGGAAAAATTCCTATACACTTATCACGGATTAATGCTCATAAAATAAGAAATGAGAACAAAACAGCAATGGCAACAACAGTTTGTGCATGTAATTACATTATCGGTGCCATGCTTCTAAAAGTCCCGGTGTGCAGGTTCATTAGTGCAGCAAAATATTCATGAAAGTTTAAAATATATGCAAAAAAATAAACAAAGACTAGATACTACCAAATAAAATATAATTTCATACATGATAAACAAAATTAAAACAAATTGATATTGGTTAAAAAATTCAATCGGTTCTTAATGATCTGACAGCAAACCAAAACATGAGGTATAGCATATAAATGTCCAATCATCACATTTTTGCTATTCTGCCATCAAATTCGTGTTTCAAATATGATGTCTGGTGGTTAGTACCAACATTTTCAGGTTAGATATCTTATCCTTGCTAATGATTGTTTGTAGAAGCAACTGTAGATTTGATTGGGTTCTTCAGAGGGATTATTCCCAGTTCAACCATTTGATCCCTAAAAATCTTGGCTATTAAATTCCAGTAGCAACATGTAGTTTCACCTCAGAACCATAATTCACATGTTTCTAAATGAAAACCTTTAATAGTCCCATCAAACCTTCTTCATCTGATCTCCAATTCTCACTTATAGTGTGCTGTTGTTCCTTAGCAGTTCCCGTGTTTTAAAGATCTTTCAACCTAATGTCCAATTTCCACTATTGCCATTTTCTTTCCAAACCACATCTTTAATGTCAAAGAATATTGAAGTTCCTTTTCTCTGGAATATATTTTCACCTATGCAAGGGAAGAGAATGTCGTCTTCTGATTTCTTAATCTCAATTACAGTCCACTGTTTTTCTTTAGTAGTTCACATAATTTAGAGATGTTTCATCCTAGATTCTGAATGTCGTCGTTACAATTTCATTTCCAAATGACATATTTTGTGTCAAAATATTGAAGTTTCTTTTATCTGCAACATATTTACACTTATGCAAATAAAATTAAAAATAGGAAAACCAAGCTGCCATGCAAAATTACATTCTCAGAAATATGCAATCACAATATATGATGATTAAACTTAATCCCGTCTAAAGATATTCCAATAAAAGCTTCCTCACACATCCCAATTTAGAATGGATCAAAAAAAGAATCGAAACTCAAAGCCTCATACTTGAAAAGGAACACATCTAATATTAATGATTTGTGACTTTCTGCTTCAAGATTGGAATTGTTTTTTGATAATTACAAATATATTATACTAATGGAAAGAAACTGATATAATAGTAGGAAAATGCCGAGAGACACTGATTCAAAAGGAAGCGACTAAAAAAGCTAAAAAAGATATCATATGCAGAGATTGAACCTCTAAGATTGCTGCATATACTAAGTAAACAAGTACAGAACATGGTTCATAGGGATCAGAAAAAAACAAACCTCTTCATCATCCAACCAAAGAACAACTGGTTTGAGTCAGCAAACAGGTCTCAGATAGAGTTTTTCTTGCATTGTGATGAAAACCACCAGTATTTTCAGGGGGTGGTTGTGTAACCGCTGGTTCCCTGAAGGAGCAGTGCTGTGAAAACTGGTCTTTATAGGAGGCAGTTTCGTAATAAACCTAATTAATTAATTTCCATTCTACAAGTAGGACAAACACAGAGTTTAGGCTTATCTATTTTATTTCTTAATCTGTTGGTATAATATAAATAGAGTCTACTAAGATTCTAGACCATCACCAAGAAACAGACATATAACATTAAGCACAGAACACACGATGTACAACTATTCACAAATAGCAGCTTTGCATTCTTCAATGATAATCTTAGTACAATCAATTAGTTCAGGGAGGACCTGATACAAGCACACTTCTCCTGACAATCACAATGCTTCATAAAGAAAAAGATCAAGTCGGTTGGCAGCTAACCAAACTGTCCCAACCGACATAACCAAGGTACTTTCTACTAACACACACAATGCTGAGAAAAGACTAACAAAAATGCCAGCTACATTTATTCGTAAATAACAAATCAACAAACTACAACAACCCCCTTTAGATTAGACAGAGTCCCTTCCGAATATAAAAATATAAAAGCACCACAGGAAGAAAAAGATGGAGGAGGGGGAGAGGAAGACGTCCCTGGAATTAAAGGGGACCCAGTAAGAGGAAAGCCAGAAGAACCACCAGCTGGAACAAATCCCAAAAAAGACACGTGTCCCAACTTCAACTGCTGGAGTTATGCACGAAGGGCATATACTTCACTAGGACGAAGCTGCAAGTGCTTGGTGGCGATAAGTTCAAGTTCTTGTCTACATTTAACCATGCAGACCACCTCCTGAAATTTGGCAAACTCCTGAGTAAGCTGATGCTCAACCTCCACGAACATGTCTGTCTGGACTCGTGTAAGCTGAGTTTGCTGGCTTAACTGCTCGTGGAACCGGCCATGCTGATCCTCCAACTAAATCTCAGCAAACTGGGATAACAAATACTCATACCGGAAGGCATCCTCAACAATGACGAGGGACTCTAAAATATTTTGCAGAGATGAAATAGAAGAGGGAACCCGAGTGGGGAGCCATTGAGCATGCATCTCCAAAGTGTTGACCTCAGGCCTTGGTTGATTAATGTAAATCCAAGTGAACTCTAAATGACAATCTTCCTGTACAAACTTCTGCACACGACTCACAACATCCAAGATCCCCCAAATTTGCGATGGCCCACAAATTACATCAGGCTGGCCTACCACATCATGAATTCCCTGTGCAAAGCATGGGTCTCATAGCTCACAAGAATCAATACAAAGTCTCATAAAGAGTAACCAGATTGAGGTTTGGAAGGAACAAAGGTACAACCTCGTAATCACCAAACTCAGGGGGTTCGAACTCAGATTGTCCTGCTTCTTAAATGACCAAGGGACATGATTAAGGTACGTACAACTAACTAACACAATGCCTGAAACAATTTGATGGTTGTGTTCACCTAGTCCTGATCTCCAAAAAACTTGCTCGGTTTCCCACGCTTTTGTTTGACCACCTACAAAACATAATTCATATGCTTTCCCTAATTGAGCAATAATATCTGAAAACTTAAGTAAAACAAAATATGTTTTGGGGCTTGCATTAAACCAAAGAATAGTTGAACAAGCCCCTAGACAGTAACAATATTGAAAACAACAAACCTCAATAATTGGAACAGCTCCAATATCATACAAACTAGTGCCTTGTAGTGTGTGTCTAAACATAAACTTGTGTTCTTCAATGAATGCTCTAATTAATGTTTGACTCCTCTAAAATGCTTGCAATTCATCAACAATTTCTCTATAGAATGCTCAATGTACTTATTGATTATTTATTGATAAATGACTTAGAATGTTTGTGTATTTATAGACAAAATGAATTCAAATTAGGACTATATTGGTGTCCAAACTGAGATCCAAAGGTCAAAGAAAATTAAAAAATGGAGGAAGGGTCACATGGGCAAAACCTGGAAGGGACCACACCATTGGGCCAAAGAGCATCCCAACATTCATATGATGTAGAAAACGTTAGGATGCTCTAGACATAGAACCCAAGGTGAGGGAAAAGGATAGGAAAGAGAAAGGGGCAACCAAAGGGTGCCAGAAAGAGGTGCAAGGACCTCCAAAAATTTATAAACGCACCAATAACGGCTAATTTAGACCACTAATCAATAAGTATACAAACATCCTTAAATCATACAATTTAATGACTAATAAATGCCCAGGCACCATTGTTTGGTGTCTAGAGGAAAGTAGCATCCTTAATTTTATTATTGAAGAAATTAATATAGGCCATGAGGTTCACCGAGATGGTGTCCACAATGGCGGTTGGGCCTGATCCTGGTCATGTTGGGTTGGAAAGCAGGGCTTCGACAAGTAAAATGACAGGTGGTCGTTTAGGCAAGCTTTTTGCAGAGGGGTCATCTAGTTTAGAGCACCAGGGGAAAAAAGGCCTACTAAGGGACCCACTTCTTCCATGAGTAAGGGCACTGCTTCTTTTGCCCTGTTTTGGTATTTGTACTGTTTGTGGTCTTTGTTTTATGTTTCTATCAAGTTTGGAGGTTTTAGTGTTTCTACCTAGTTGTTGTCCTCTTATGTTCATCTAAGGTATGCCATGTTTCTTTGGTTTGTGTTCTCCTTGTCTTTGGATGGCTAGATGCTTATATTGTCTGTCATGCTCTCTGTTAGCAAGTTTAGTTAACTAGTGTAGTGAATCTCAAATGAGCAGCTTGTCTAACTATAAATAAGTTGACAACGTGCAGATTTTATTCCATGTTTTTTATATCAATATTATGAGTGAAGGACCCTTTACAACCCTCAAACTTGACTGATAAAAAAAAACAGGCCATATGTTTTTCCTTCCTTTCACCGTACACCCAAGATTTGAGAGAGATTTATTTCAACCCAAAACAACTGTGGACCGATCATTTCACCAATTGAACTTCACCAAAATTTTGAGTTATACGGAATTAAGAAATAAAACGGATACAACATAGAGGATAAATAGTTTTAACATTAAAAATGCCATTAGAGTGGTGGTAGCTAGGATGACAAGCTGGATGATCCCGCACTGCCACCTACTGCTCTATTTGCTCTGGTTTCATAATGATCTTGTGTTATGGCTCTGTGATCCCCAATGTGACTTATAATATGTTGCTCGAGATAGTATTTTTTTTTATTGAAAAGTTTTTTCAAGCATTTATTTAACTATTGTTTTTAGTCATATCTAAAGTGACTTGCTCTCTTTTCTCGAGATCTATATGAAATCTTATTTTGGAGTGTGATCTCAATCCACTGATTAGTTTGTATTTAATTAATAGAATACGCTTTTCAATCAAAAATGCAATTACAGATTCAAGTTTTCCCATGCCCCGAGTATTTGGTAGAGCACCAACAAAGTAACAAAAATAAACATTAGATTCAACATCTTCCACAAGGAAAACCACTGCAACTCCTTACACAGAAGGATTTGGAAGACTGACCTCCAAGCAAAGACAAAGTCATTGCAGGTTTTACTTCTTGCTCTCTGTTATTTTGAAATCTTCTGCAATTACTTTGGTTTGATTAAGTAAAAATGGGTTTGAATAATTTTTTTATTTTCTTAAATTGTTGAGATTTTAGGAATATTCTCTGGTATACAATCCAGACAGACTTTCCTGCACAAGACAAAAATTTGCTTATATCAAATCCACCAGAGTTCAAATCTCATTCCATGGTTTCCATTTGTGTTTGGGGTTAAAAACTATGTTTATAGAGTTATTTATATAAGGATATCCAGTCCATGATCCGCGTCTTTTCATCTTGATGATTGAACACGTAATGCGAATATAAATATGGATTCAAAAATTTCTGTTTTTTTTTAAACCTAGTTTCTTAAGTTTATTGAGTTAGTAGCACAATGCCCAACTGGGTATGGGAAAACTGTCATGTTAGGTATGCAGAAGTAAAACCATAGGGTTCTTTACCCTTTACAGGGCTGGGATGATTTCTCTTGCCTGCTGATCGTCTGGGACTCCGGCAATCTTGTGCATATGCACCAGTTGAAGATCATCTGGGGTTATGGCAATGGACTGTGTGTCAATTGAAACTGAACAGCATAATAAAACTATCAACAGAGATGATGGATGAAAGTTGATAAACACATGGAAACCTCTCATATAAAACTAATATTTATATAAAATTAATATTCACTGTGGCATTGAATAATTTGAAGTATTAATTATAGTTGATGATGGATAGATAGAAATTTTTATTACATTCACCAGACCAAAACAGTCTATGGAACCCCAAGAGAAAAAAGAATAACCAAAGGAGTGATGAAACCGTCGGAAAAGAGAAGATTTGCGCAGCTAGACCCTAACTCAAAAATCTGCTATTGTTCTGTCTCTGAAGCTTAATTCTTCTGCTATGGATTTTGGTCGAAAGTTCCCTGTTTTTCTCCATGTTCTCTCCTTCAAATAAAGTAAAGGCAATCCACATACCTATCAGATTATTCAAAATCTCTGAAGAGGGGTCTAGAAGTTAGATCCAAAATGTCGTACCCCAGAAATAAAAGAAGATAAAACACGGGTGATTCTAAATATATAACACAAAATAGTGTGTGTCCACATGCTGGAGATTGTTTGGGATTTTGGCATCCAAGTGCCTGTCTTAAGTCAGCAGACTTAGAAGTTGGAAAGGTTGATATCTATGCTATTGATCCGAGCCTCACCAGCTCGAAATCAAAATCATAGCACATGCAGAAATCTCGGGCATCCTCTACAAGAGCCCATCGCAAAGGGAGACGAGCAATAAAGGGGAAAGGGTCTTGCATCATAGGTTAACGGGTATTTATTTATAATTTGACAAAAGTGAAAATTAATCTCTACTTTCATTCCTGTGGATTTTATCTACAGGTGTGGTGGGCTTGATATGTTTATATAGTTGATTGACTCTTTGGGTGACTTCCTCTAAACCGATATGTGAAACCTACGATTTGGCCCACATGAACATTTTGGATTTTGGAAACTATTTGTTAAAGGGCACAGAGATAGGTCCGATCTAAGTCGACAGGTCTGTCGTCACAGAACCATCTGAGTAGGCACGAAATTGTCCTAATTGCAAAAAACATGATCTAAAATCAGAAGACAGTTTGAGAATGATATTAAGTTGTTAACGCAGAATCAAAAATGCAAGCAATGTATGTGAGGGAAAGGGAGGACAAACACCCAAATTTTCAAGTGGTACTAAATTACTCCACTACCACAAATTCATCTTGACATGGATTTAATATATGTTGAGAGGTATTTTGATGGAGTGTGTCATATTCACACTTGATGTGAAGTCCACCTTAGGTAGATGTGTTACCAATGAGTGATTTATTATGTGCACATTATTATTAAATATGCAATTAATGTGGTAATTATTTTCATGTGTGAGAAAGGTTAGGTGTAACGTGGGAAATGATCCCACCTTTTACTCCAATAATAATCTCTCACTCGCGTTTTATTTTCCCTATATAATAACCCTTTGTGTTCTTGTGGAATGTAATGGAGCTTAGACTTATCCCTTGAGCTAGTGGATATGTCATCTTTTACAGAGTCATGTTATAGTGCAACCATTGTTGGTTGCACACATACAATGTATATTACACATTGTTAATACAATATGTCTTTATTGGTGAATCTCTCTCTTGTCCGAATACTTCATGTTGATGGTATTTGTGTTGGAGATCCATGGACCATGTTGTCATTTTTTATATGTTATCAGAGCTATGCCATTACTAATATGGTATTAGAGCAAGCTTTCCTGAGAAGATCAATGAGAGATCCAAATCACTCTCATAGCTCGGTTGTTAAGAAGATCAAGAGGAGAAAGAGTAGAGAAGGAACCTCAATCACTCCAAAGATCCAATCCTTAGCAAGCTTCAAGCAGCGAGGATAAATTTTTCTCTCTTTGTCAGCTTCTATGAGAATTTCTTTGTAAGTCCCATCTATTTTGTTCAAATTCAGTTCATTGCTTCGGTTGGATTCATCTACCAATTGCAGATCTATATATGGAAGAGTTCCATAGAAGAGATTTTCATCTAATTTTTGTTTTAGTAGTTTTTGTGTGTATCAGACATTTCCATTATGCTCAAAGTGCCAAAGAAAGTTTCGACTTCTGTTTCACCTAAATCTAACACTGTGAGCTCATTTGCCAATTCATATAGATTGTATTCTGCATAAATCTGGAGAACTCGCAGTGATAAGAATGATCCAACGGGAAGAAAAACAACCTTTTCAGCTCATTTGGTATGTTTTCAAGACCATATTTTGAGTTTTGTAGTACAAAGCGATGAGTTGTTAGCTCTTATGTTTGGCTAAAAAATGAATCTAGGTTTGTTCAGAGGCATTTTTTTCACCTTGCATTTTTTCTTCATGTGGCATATTGGGCACTCTCACTTGAGGATTTTTTAAGTTTTTTCTACACACCTACCACATTGACACTTTTGGAGATATTGAGTTGCTTTACCTTCACTCTCTAGTCAGCATTAAGGGAGGGTGTTGTATACTGCTAATGCTTCCTTGGTTGTTTGAGTACACTATGTACCTAGTGATTGCTCCTAGTAGATGTAGAGGTTGGTTGTTTATTGGAGGAGCTCCATAGCACTCTTTTTGCAATTTGGTTGTTCCTGGAGGAGCTCCATAGCACTCAATTTGTAATTATTTAACTATGCATTTAGTTTAGATGGAACACGTACCAATAGACACTCTTGTTCACACAGTCAGATTCATGGAAGCTATTTTTGTTTCAATCCATTGGAAGATTCATTAGATTAGGCAAATATTTAATTCAACAACATAATTGTTCTTTTTGCTCTTCATTGTACATGGGCACCTCATTAGGCCTAGTTGTCAGGACCCATACTTATAAGCATAAGACATTTTTTTACCACATCACCTAAGTTGATTGATGGAACATGTCATTTTCACACTCAATATGAAGTCCACCTCAGGTAGATTTGTTACCAAGGTGTGATTTATTATATGCACAATTAGTGTAGTAGTTACCCTCAAATGTGTGAGAAGGGTTAGGTGTAACTTCTAGAATAATCCCAACTTTTACTCCACCAATAATAATCTCTCACTCACATCTTACTTTTCTTATATAAGAACTCTCTGTGTTCTTGTGAAATGTAATGGAGCTTAAAGTCATCTCCTGAACTAGTGGAGATGTAGTCTCTTAGAGAGTCTTGTTATAGTGCAACCATTGTTGGTTGCACACATACATTATATATTACACATAGTTAATACAATATGTCTTTATTGGTGAATCTCTCTCTTGTTTACATACTTGATTTTGATGGTGTCTATATTGTAAATCCATGGACTATGTTGTCATTTTTATGATGGTAGCAAAGCTATGTCATTTCTAATATATTCAAAAGACATGATGTGCTAGTCTTTTGTTGTTCTTACAAATATGTTGAGGTGGGTTTGGTACCTCAACGCATATGAGATCCATGTTAAAATGGAATTGTGCTGGTTGTACTAATTCAATAAACAAAGAAGTGGCTTGAAAAATCTCACAATAAAAATCTGCAATCCTGAAAAAAGAAGTGGACAATGTAAATAGTATCATGGTAGAGCAGTCCACCAACCAGAGGATTGTCCTGGCTTTTATTCCCAGCTTGTCTACTTTTTCCGCATTATTGTGGGTCTACTTTTTCTGCATCATTGTGGCATTCGTTTGTTTTAATTTCTGATGTTCATATTTGTGTATATCTATGTATATGTACACACACAAGACCCATAGTACTTTTGGGCTAAGGTGAGTCAGATCTTGTTCCAAAAACAATAATACAGCATCAATGTTATTGTTAAATATGTTCATATTTTCATATCAATTTAGCATATTCTTAATATAACTGCTAATTAAAAAAAAATCAACAAAGACTAAAAAGCCCAGTTGCAAAACATACTAGATATAATTTGTAAATAAGTACTGTCACCAAGGGAACCAAATTAACATAAACTTGAAAGAACATGAGTATATTTTCTCCGCCAAATGCAAAGCAGGTACCTGCTTAATGTCCTTCAGAACTGCTTGAACTTTTCTCTTGCGATCAACTTCACTCTGTCCTTCAGCATTTCCACTTGTAAGGGCTGGAATTTGTGACAAGGGAGAAGGAACTGGTTGTATGTCGGATGATGCTGCTGCTAGACTTTTTATTGATGTTGAAATTCCCTGCATGACATAAATTGAATACAAGTTTACCAAATCAACAAATTTATTGCAATGACACAGTAATTTGAAATTTCAGCATTATTTATTTTTAACATGACACGGATGCATAGGTACACATACATCTTCAAATATGTGGATTGCAATATGGCAAATATTAAAAACTATGTCCCACCAAGAACGAGAAACCAGTGCATAGAAACTTAGGCAATATTAAAAGCAAAGCCAGATAGGCCAGGAAAAGGCAGAAACCTTGAGACAGACTTAAGGAAATGACAGGAAATGGAGGACTGGGAGGAACTGATAACAAAAAAACAGAAACTTATGGAAACTCTTAGAACCAATATTCAAATCTTTAAGATGCTCTCATAGATGATATTGTGAACCATAGTTCAAAAACCCACACTCCGTAATTATTACGAGCCCAGCATTAGAACTCGGACTCGGGGGACTCGGGACTCACGAGTTTCTCGGCATTACTCAGCAACTTTATCACTACTTTACAATACATGTAAATTCATAAAATCAACTTAAATAACATGTAAAACATTGTTAAATGACATGAGAAATGAATGTAGAGAATGCCATCAGTATATTCTCTATTAATTTTCGACCAAATAAGAGCCTGATACTGACTGTACACCATAGGCTCCACTGACTGTATACTGATACTGTATGACTGTATGGCTATGTACCACTGTAAATCACTCTGATAGTCTGAATCTCGTGAAATTAGAGGCATCTCAACAATCAGAACATACTAAATTGTATAAACCAAAGAGCGGAAAGGGCAAGAGCAGGTATAGAAATACAAATATCTCAATCCAACACTATTGTTTTGTATACAAATTAGCTACAGCTGAAATTCAACCATCTTATCGAGGTACAGGGAGATGTCCTTTGCTGCAAGTATATCATGAAGGAATTTGCCATTCAATCCCAGAATAAAGCCACGAGTTATGCTTTGACCATAGATTCAGAAATTGCGAAAACCCTAGCTCCACTGACTCTGCACTGTATTCGTGAATCAGAAGGAAAAAAATGCAGAGAAAAATGCTGAAATAAGCATAAAATCGTATTTTTTTCATTCTTGTGGTTTTATACTGTGCCTGGGTGTGTCACAGCGACAAAATCCCAATTTTTGCTGAGTAATCGCTATAATTACTCGGCAAAAAATCAGTAATTTATCTGCCTTTCTTGTCTCGCGATTTAACAGAAGCTATATTGTTTCAACCTTGACTCACGAATTATCGCTGAGTTCTGACGATTTCTGAATCTATGCTGGGAACTTAGGGAATGCTGTGGAAACTAAGTTTCATCACAAGAAACTTCTTGAAATTCATGAAAACCATCTAGAATTTGTTGGAAGTTTCCAAGATGGGAAAACATTTTGGAAACCTGGAAATGGATTTTTAGGCTGCTGTAAAGGTGTCCCGGATTCAGAGGATTACATAGAAAGTGCTGTAATATGTCCCATGGAGGATGCTACAACTTCTACTGTCAATGGACAGGTGGACCCATATAAATTGTGTAATGGAGCTAGATAATCAGTAAACATAGAACTTTGAGCAGAAAAATTGGTTCAGCAATCTTTTTGGCTGCAGAGTTTGTGAGGAGGGTGGGCTGAAATTTTCCTTTGCCAGCTTGACATTTTTTTTCCCAAGTGGTGCCAGTTAAAAAGGGTTTTTTTATTGATTTTTCCTTGAATTGCTTGCAAAAATTCAAGTCAGATAAATCATTTTTATCCTCGAATTCCTATTGCGGAAGCTTGAACTAAACTCTCTTAGCTATAAAGTTTTAAAACTAAAACTAAAAAGAGCGGGACAAGTTATGTGATAACCAGTTCTTGCCGATAAAAATAATAAACTGGATTACGTATCCCTTCAATTTCACTCCCCTCCCTCGTTAAATTCCAGGTAAATTGACCTGTCATATATAACACGGGAAAAACTTGTAAGATCCAGGAGTTCAGAGTACAGATTTTTCATAATTTAATAGGTTATCAATTTAGTTATTTTATTTTCTAAAAAACACTAAATAGCAGGCTGCGATACAGGCTATACAGAAAATTAGAAAACACTAAAATACCTTGACATTTTCAAATCAATGTAAAAGTAAAACAGTGTTCTCTTCACATTGCACAATAGTCCAACATTCTTAAAGATAGTTTTATAAATTGGAGGAGTTCAAAGAAAAACAAAACAATGAGGTTGCAGTAAATTTAGGGTTACCTGTGAAATGAGATATGTGGCATTTTTGTTGTGTTTGGCGAGCTAATAGAGGAAGAATTCGACGCCATGCCATCTGTGTTAATAATGAGGTGGACAAGAATAATGGAGCATTTGTGTGTGTCACAAGAGTATGTGACTGTTACTGGTTCATGCCATTAGGGCTTAAAGAAGGTTTTGGGATTTTGAAATTTTTTGGGATGCATAACATGTTTTTGTGCACAAGGGTTTGGGTTTGGTTTTTTCACTTTTCTAATTAGTATGGGAGGGTTTTCTATATTTTTTTAGGTTGATGAGTGTTTTACCAGGTGATCTTAAATTAAGAGTTTATCGTTGAAGGAAATGATATTCATCAACACGTTCAATTAATTATTCTATTATTAATTTTTAATATTTATGATTTTTTTTTTTAATTGTAATTATTTATGTATTTTTATCTTCAGAATTTTTTATTAATCAATATTTTCTTATAAAAAATTAGTTTGAGATCAATTGATCAATGAGAATATTTTTAGTTATATAAGTTTTCAATTAAAGTTTGGTATTTTTTTAATTTTAAATTTAAAAAAAATTATATTAAAAATTAATAGATATTAATTCCGTTAAATTCGTTTAGAATTCAAATCCAACATTAATTATTTTTATATATCTTAAGATTTGTACTTTAATGGATAGCATGCAAATATACTTCACCATCTGCACCAATTGAATTATAATTAAACGGTTACTTTTCAATAAAATGGTTTCAGATTAAATATTTTAATAGTCCTTTTGATAAATTTTGATGAAATAGTTTAATAGTTTTTATGACAAATTTAAATAAGATTGTTTGACATGTTTTTAAAAAAATTATCCATTTATGTTTTGTTGAGAGAAGAGAATGATGTGCTCACATGAGAAGCAAAGTAATCAAGGTAAACGTTTCAGTAGCGCATCATCCAAGTATGGATTGGTCAACAAGAGGTCCAAATGCGAGATCCGACAATCAATTTAGTAGGCACAGATGGAGAGGGAAGATGGTGAATAGTCAAGTAGTGATCAAGAGGCCTTTGAAGATACAAGGTTCCCGCTAAAGGAAAATCAAGGGATCACTTTTGGGGCAAACAGAGTACCGTTTGGACAGGGCAAAACTCCCCTTGATCTCCCTCCTAGAGATGTGGTCAAGATTGTGGAGGCCCCTTCAATCCAACTAATGAACATGGATGATGAGCGCAGGACTTGCAATCCCCAAGCAAAGAATGTTTTCTTTAACAACATTAGTTTTGAGGATAACATTCAAAATCTAAGGGATAAGGGCTTGATTGGAAAATTTATTAGGAAGTGGTTGACCATCAATGCAGTGGAAACCTGGGTGGTCTCTGCTTGGGCCTTAGGATGTGTGGTGTGATTTCTTCCCAAGGGTTTCTTTGTCGTTATTTTTCCTTTTTGCAAAAAAAAAGAAAGAAATCATGGATGGTGGACCTTGGTTGATGTATGAGGCAGGCCTTTGGTTGTAGGATTGGTGCCCTATTTTTGATCTAGTCTTAATAAGACAAGGGTGATTCCCATTTGGGTATGCTTGTATAGGCTACTAGTGGAATGTTGGAATGAAATGTGTTTGAAAGTGATTGGTGCGATGATAGGGGATTTTATTCTAATTGATTTGATCACCAATGAAGGAGTATTGGTGTCATATGCTTGAGTCTACATTTTTTAGATTTGGTGGAGAAAATCCTAGAAAGTATCATCCTAAAATCTTCAGGGGGAATTTAGGAACAAAGAATTGATGTGGAAAGAGTTTTGTTTTGATGCTTCAAATGCCAGGAGGTAGGGCATATGTGCATAAATTGCCCTCAGAATGACTCCCCCCAAAGGTTTTTTAAAGTTTGGAAAGCAAAATCAGATCCTCGATCAGAATCTTTTCTTTGATGTAATAAAGGCTAGCCACCCCCTCAGCTTTTAGTTGAGCCTCATTCCAACTCTCAAATCCCAAACATGGATGCTACTCTTGACTTAAGAGATAATTTAGGATGTGGGAAGCCATTATCTGCCACATCCATGATAAAAGAATGTCAGTTTATAATTGAAGAAACTAAGAAGATCACACACATTATAAGCTTGAAGCCTTTGGCAATGGATGATGCTGGAATAAATGAATAAGTTTTGAGGGCTCAAGCTGAGGACTCTTAATAGACTGGTGACTTGTAATTATCCCCATTTGTTGGTGACCTGAGTGAAGATGAGGATTTGAACTCTGCATAAGTGTTCACCCTTTCACAAAGGGACTATCTATTGTCACAGCCTAATTGTGGTGCTCATGGTAAAGGAGGGTTAAAAATTGGCCAAGGATGTCACTGAGGTGGAAGTCTCAAAGGGTAATCAATCCTCTATTAAAAAATTTGATATCTTTGGTAAGCGAGGGGTGAAACTGCCCTCTTCCACTCGATGAATATTTTCTCATGGAATGTTAAGGGACTTAAAGCCCCTAACAAAAGATGTTTGGTCAAGCATCAATTACAAAACCTTGGGTTTGATATCTTTCAATTTCAAGAGATAAAAGTGAGTAAAGAAGATGTTGACAGTTTAATGACTAAGGGGTAGAGTAGATGGAAAGGGATATTTGTTGAATCTATTGGGTCCTCTAGTGGCTTGGCTATCATCTGGTCACCTCTGGGGGTTCAAGTAGAATATTGTGGCTTAGGGGATAATTGGCAATTATGCAAGGTTTCAAATTTTACTTCCGATATTGTGCTCTACCCTTTCAATGTCTATGGTTCAAACTCTATTTCTATTAAGGCTTGGTGTTGGAAGGAGATTCTCCACCAATTGGGTCTGATGCAAGGACAAAAGTGTGTTGTTGGTGGTGACTTCCATTCCATTCTATCTAGCTCTAAGAAGAAAAGAGGGATTCTGAGAGAAACTCAATCTCAAAAGGATTTCTCTAGGTTTGTCTTTGCCTTTGTGTTAGTGGATGTGGCTCTCAGGTTTGGCTTGTTCTCCTAGACAAATAAAAGAGTAGGGTTTTGCAATATAGAAGAATGTTTGGATAGTTTTTTTGTGACACTAAATTATCAGGATATTGATTAGATAATGGAAAGCAACATACTACCTATCTCAAGCTTAGACCATGCCCCTGTCGAATTAAAAGTAGTTGACAATGGTGCTCCTCCCAAGTGCCCTTTAAATTCAAAATGATGTGTTTGTGGGATCACTCAATTCATGATTTGGTCAAGGATTGGTGGAATAATCCTCCCCCCAGGTCTTGAATGAAGATGTTTTTGATGAGCAAAAATCCAAATTCATCAAGACCTACCTATGATCTTGGAATCAAACCTACTTCAAAACTATTTTTCACGAGATTTATAGGGTGTAATTAGATTTGGAGGCCATTAACCAAATCATTTTTGTTTTGGGTATGGACTTAGGACTCTATCACAGAGAGAAAACTCTTCTTATTAAGCTTGTTGAACTTCACATTCAAGAGGAATTATACTAGAAGCAAAAGTCTATGGAACATTGGCTAAATGAGGGTGACAAAAACACAAAGTTATTCCACAACTCCATGTGGGCAAAAAGGTCTTCCAATCACATTTCTAACATAAAGGATAGATATGGTCTCTTGGTTGAGACCAATTATGTTATCAAGAAGGATGCAGTTGGTTGTTTCCAAGATCTCTTATGTAACACCGAGGCTTCTAATCTTCTAGTTTAGTCTAATAGCCTCAATTTCATCTACAAAATTGGGATAGACCAGTAGAACAATAAGCTAATGGCTCCTTTCTCTAAGGAGGAGATTAGGGTAGTTTTATTTTCAATGGGCAAGGACAAAGCTTGTGGACCTAATGGGTTTCTCATTGCCTTCTTTCAGTGCTTCTAGAACATAGTAGGTGATGAGGTGGTCAACATGGTGGAAGAATCCAATTTGAAATAAAAAGTGGCATCAGACATTGACTACACTTTCATCACGCTTGTTCCAAAAGGTGAGACTCAATATTTGTTAAATGATTTTAGGCCAATCTCCCTCTATAATACCATCTATAAAATCATTTCCAAAGCAATTTATTTTTGGCTCAAGCCGCTTTTGGATTCCCTAATTTCCAATGAACAAGGGGGGTTTGTTCGTGGAAGGCAGATTTAGGATGGTGTCATAATTACTCATGAAAATTTTCATTCCCTTTTGACCAACCACAAGAAAGGTATGATTCTAAAGTTAAATATCTGTAAAGTTTATGACAAAGTGGATCGGTGCTTCTTGATCAAATTATTGGATAATTTTGGTTTTGATAAAAGATGTTGTAATTGGTTTTTAGTTCTTTATCAAGTCTCAGATTCTCAATTTTGGTCAATGGTGAACCTGCTTGTTTTTTTTAAGCCTCTAGGGGATTAAGGCAAGGTGACCCCCCTTCCCCCTTCCTTTTCATTTTAATGGCAGAAGCTTTAGGTAGGGCTATTTCAAGGCCCTTTTTTGAAGGACGTCTTAGTGGAATTAAGGTGACTGAGGGCATTGATACTCTTACTCATCAACAGTTCCTTGATGATACCATCCTATATGGTGTGACCTCTGAATGCGAAGCCCACATATGTAAACAAATTATGATTGATCATGAGGTAGCTTCAAGATAATTGGTAGATGAATGAAAAATTAGAGGTTTATTTCTTGAATGTTGCTAGGCAGTCCCAACCAAAGATTGTTAACATCCTAAATTTCAAAGTTGGGAAGCTCCCAACAAAGTATTTAGGTGTTCCTCTTTTTGAGGTGCAAACAAAGCAACCTTCTAGGACAATTTGATAAAATATTTTCATGTTAGGTTATTGGCCTGGAAAGGTAAGTAGATCTCCATTGCGGGTAGAATCATTCTCATCAAATCAGTCCTAAGTGTTCTTCCTATTTATATCATGTCAGTGATGCATCCCCCGACCAAAGTGGTAAAAGAGCTCAATAGGATCATGATGGATTTTATGTGGTAGGGAATGACTAAAAAGAAGAAGGTCCCTTTGCTCAAATGGGACAAATTTTATTTGCCCCATGTTGGTGACAGGGCATGTCAAGAGATTGTTGGCTCAAAATTTGGCACTTTGAGAAAAATTGGTTTGAGGAATGATTCCCCACCCTTAAAGGGCTCTCATCTCTAGAATTTCATCTTAAAGTATCACTTCATCATCAAGGACCATGTATCTTTGATAATCAATAACAAAAGATCAACTATTTTTTGGGGAGAATTTTAGAACGAACATAAGTTGCTGCAAGATGCTCAGGGGTCAAAGATTTCTAAGGATATATTGATTTCGAATTGGGGAAGCAAAGTTTGTGACTACTTGGAACCACATCCTTGGGTAGAAATGGTAAGTGGAAAGGGAAAGATTTGAAGGAGCTCATAATTCTGGATAATAAAAAATAGATGTTGGTCGAGATCCTCTCCAAAACAAAAGTCTTTCCTAATAGTAAAGAAGACTCCATCCAGTGGGTTGGGTCAAGTCTAAAATCTACTCCGTCAACTTAGGATATAAGATAGTTGATTATGTTAATCCTTCTTTTAGATGGGAAATATTGTTGTGTTGGAATAAGACTGGCCTTCCTAAGGCTAGGGCATTTGTTTGGTTGGCCACACAAGATAGAATACTCACCCATGATATACTATGCAAGATGGGAATCAAAGGGTCTTACCGCTCCTACTTATGCCCATTTGTTGATGAGGACACTAACCATATACTTTTTGATTTCCCCTTTACTAAAAATGTTGGAATTGGTTGTGTGGTAAGTTCGGTTAGAGCTAGGCTAGACTTAGGTCACTCTTTCTTGATTTTGTTTAATGGTTGGTTGGGCCTTCCAAGGCTACCTTTTTGTGTTTATGGAAAGCTTACCCTGTCATTATGATTTGGACAATTTGGAAAGAGTGCAACCAGAGGATTTTTTATGTCATTTTTAGTCACTTTGAGGATGTGAGATCCTTAGGGTAGAAGTGACTATGTATGAAATGGGCTCAGCAAATACAAAAAGGTGCAAAGGATGTTTATATGATTGGGATAAATGGATAATATCTTCTTGGAATATGTTTAAGATTCCTCATGTTAATGGGGCAAGAATATCCTTGAAAATGTCTAGTAGGGTAGAAAACTTGGATTAGTCCCTCTCACCCTTTGTTTTTTTAAATTGAACTTTAATGGGAAGCAAGGGGCAATCCTAGTGCCTTAGGGATAGGTTGCACCATAAGAGATTGTGTTGGTTCTCTAATTAGGGTGACCTCTCTAAAACTTGATGATGGTACTAACAATGAAGCGGAGGTGCAAGCACTTGCCTTTGGGATGGATCTTGTAGCTCATTATGGTATCAATAAAGTAATTTTTAAGGAGATTCAATAGTGTCGATCCAAGCATTACGCAATCGAAAGGCATGTGCTTGGAATATATAAAACATCCTTAGTCATGCTTGAGTTGTTTCAAATCAATTCTTCTTTTGGGAGGCCAAACATTATTATCAAGAGGCCAATTCCATAGTAGAATTCTTGTCCAACCAAGCCATTTCATAGGAAACTGAGCTATTTTTGTTATAACACTTGGGATGCATGGATGGTTGCAAGGTGGGCAAACATATAATGTTTTGTTTTAATCTTTTCAAACTTCAATGGTTTTGTTTTGCCTTTTTTGGTGTTTGGGTGGTGGCGGATGAGTCTCATCTCCCTCCCACGAACATTCATCATACATGCCTCATGCGACTTGATGTTAATTTGATTGTTGTGTGAGTATTGATGATGGGCATGTAGTTAGTGCTTTGGGTATGATGAATATTGGTGTGGTGGATTTTGTTTATGTAAAGGCACTACCGAGCGTTGCGAGGTAATAAAACGTCTAGTTACAATCTCCATCAGTGAGTTGTTGCTCTAGGTGTCATCAAAGAAAAGAGAGATATCGTTCTATGGGAGTGTTAGTGAGGTGAGGTTGAGGAAAATCTTCATTATTAAATCTTGATAGGTTTTGGAGGCTATTAAATAAGTTATTGGTATGGTATACCTAGAAAAACCCTTTAAATTAAAATTCAATGTTGAAGTGGCTTTCTTGTTTATCAACAATCTTTTATTAGTGTTGGAGGACAAAGCTATGGTAAAATTGATGGTAGAAATAATGGTGAGGCCAGGTATAGGATTAGATGGCAAACAACCTTTGATAATTTCATGATTAAGGACACCCCTGTATTATTTTTTTTTGGAAATGATGACTATGGATTGACCCCCCTCTTTATGTTTTATGAGCTCAAATAAATGTTTTGTGAGGTGTTGGAATTTATGGAAAGATTGGAGGTTTTTCTTCACCATCCATATCTATGATCCAAAACTCAGGAGCTTTGGTTGAAATATAATTCAAGAAACAAGAATAACATAATTGTAATAATGCTATCTCTAAGAAGAGATGTTTCATTGATCAAATTTGCAAATCCAAATATATGCCTATCTCTGAGAAGAGATGTCTGATTGTATTTTTGGGCTACATATATTTTTATACATAATTTTAAAGAATGAAAAGGATGTGGAAGGTCACCAATATCGAGGGAGATGAAGTGGTTTGACTTCTACGATTTACAACATTAAAGAATTTGAGAAATTACTATTTTTAGAAACTTACTATTTTTAGACTGCACTATTAAAATTGAAATTTATGACACTTACATTAAGATTTAGAGGATCAAAAACCATTGAGAATATCTCAATGCCATCTCATCGTATTCTCATTTTTCTTAGCTTTCCAATGGTTCAAACAGGGAGTCAAACGGAGCTATGGTGCAAAAGTTATGGCTCCCAGAAGTTCTACCACCAATTGGGGTAGAACTGTTGCCTGAAATGTTGTGCAGATCACTCTAATAGGTTGGTTTCTACCCCAGCTAGATGTCAATGCTCTCCTCACTCCCCTACCTATGTGATGGCCATTCTTGGTCCACATAAATCGCCTAGGGTTTTATCAACTACAAAATTATTAGAGCAGTTATTTGGGGGTGGGCAACCAATGCTCCCCTGATGAGGTTTGTGGGTCTGCTACAGAGTGCAGTTGAGTTGAAATCATGTTGGAGGGTGGTTTTTTGGCCCATGCATGCACACTTTGTTTCCTCATTGCAATCTCTTAGGCTTGGTTATTTTTTGGCATACTCAGGCTCGGTGGGGATGAAGCAGAAGGTAGTTATTGATGTGGATGGTGGACACCAATGGAAATCCATAATCCTTTCAGGTGGGGCATGTTCCAGTGATGTCCTAGAGGCTGGTCAATGGTCACAATTTCCTCTCTTTTGGTGATATGGGTCCAGGTGGGATGGTTTTTTTCATATTTATATGGTTTCCTAGTTATAGGGTGACAAAATATAATTGCTTGGCTAATGCTCGTAGCTAGTTTATTTTTTATTTTTTTGTTTATTTAGGTTGTGTGGCAACTCTCCTTGTAGTTTATTTTGTACTGGTTAGTTGTTTGGCCATTTCCTATTATATAGTTTTCTTCTGGATTTTATTTGAGATAAACTAATTTTTTGTAAAATCCTCAATTTTAATATAGGGTGAGAGACCCATCAACCCTCAATCACCTATTAAAAAAAACCCCATCTCTCATGGCCTCTGAATGCTATTAGGCCTTGTGGGTCAAATCAAAAGAAAAAAAAATCGCATGTCTTGTGCAAAGAATAATAGATTAATGATAATAGTTGGTGGTCGAACAAGGTACTCAATTCATATTTACCATAATTTGTAGAATTTTATATGTATATGGCTTCCTAGAGTAGAACATTATGTTAATTTTTTTTTTTTTAATGTTTTATGGAGTGACCTCATATAAGCACATTGATTAAAGTGTTATAGTGTTTGATGTTGATGAAAAATGGGGGGGGGGGGATATATCTTGTGTAAGGTAGCATACCAAGGTCAATAAATTGATTGATGATTTCTTTTACCATGGTAAAAATTATTCTAATAGTTTCATTTCTTCTTTAGCAATTTTGGGTCAAATTGTAGAGTTACGATAATATATGATTTTTCCGTTTGTCAACATTTCTTAGTGTTTATTGATTCAAAAAAGATCCCAATGTTCTAGTTATGTTTACTATATATATCCATCATTCTTAATTTATGTAAGTCATGCTTATAAGTGTTTAACCCTAAATTGGATGAGGATCCTTATTGGGATAGATAAGGTTAAGAATATAGAAATGAATAAGCACAAGGGTGATAAACAGATATATAACAAGCTAATTATTTGAAAAACTCAGATATGACATACACTAAATTTATTATGTTGAGATATGCTCAAAATGGAAAGTACAACTATGTTAGATATTATGGTGATAAAGAAATAAGATACTTAGTTGGTTCTAATGCTAATGTAAATCCAGATCTAAAATAGGCAAGAAATAGAATAGAAGAATATTCTAGAATAGTCACCAAATTTTGGATTAAGTGCCTCTGTATTTTTAGACACTTACATCAGCCTGAGATAGTTGCATCGATGCTAGTGTCTAGATTGGACGTAGGTGTCTAGTATGGAATAATTACTCAAACAAGATATGATCACTTGGATGCTTATAGGTTTGTTATTACCTTCACTCTGGTGCATTTAGATCTAGGTCATGGATTGTTGTTCTTTATCAAATGATCAAAACCCTAGTTCTTAATCTTTATAGTGGTTATGGAAAAAATGGGTTAGTGGGCACACAGTGTCGAGCTACCCCCAAATACCCCTATGCCAATGAGTGTTACCTACATAGTCAATACTCCGAAGAGGGACTCAAACTTATGTAGTTCTTTCTTATGTGTTGGCTTGTGTGTGAATCATGAAATATGTGATAAACAAGTATAACAATGACCTAGTTTTTAACTTGGCAAATATAGCTCTTGGGTTGTTCCTTTAGTACTTTAGACATGTAGATGTGTTGTCCCTATGACTAATATGGAAATAGGAGAAAATATGAAAGTTTTGCTTAATTGAATGCTTTTTGGTAAGTTGCCTTGGTTTGTGCTAAGTTTTTTATAGGTGAGGAATGAATGAGAGTTGATCTTATATTTATACTAAACCCTTAAGAGAATATCTTGTATAATAGAACTTAGGTCATCCATTAGGATACATTTCATTTTCAAACTATGGGACTTTAGGGCATTGGATGGTTGCATCAAAATAGGACACCTACATTGATGTAGGTGTTTACCCAAGACATAAGTATCCAGGGAGCAAAAAAATAGGTACAAGCTCAACACTTGTAAAGGCATAAGATAAATAGGTTTTTAGTATTCTGGGCAAGATAAAAGTCTTGGGTCATCAACATAAGACTAGTTGAATTAAGAGATAGGTCAAGGGGCACAAGAGAGAGCAGATGCAAGACTTGCAAAAGTATGAAAGGTATATAATTGAGAAGAATAAGCAAGGTATGAGTTTTCCAAGTTTACAAGACCGAGGTGTTATATAGTTCATAAATATCATCTACATTCCCGCCCCCTTTAATATAGTAATGAAATTATTAGTTTAAAGGAAAGGAATGCGTACCTAGGTGTGTATAACACACTTTGCCTTTGCTTGAGTCCATTTTGAGTGCTTTGTTGGTGATTGACCTGTAACTAAGAGCATGTTATAGCATATAACTAGTGCATATAATTTGAAATTGAAGGAGAAAGAAAACAAGGTTTAGGAACACACTTGTGTATTGGTGCAATGGTCTTACCTTTTTGATAATTTCATTTGAAAGATGTATCATTATGAATCACTAAAACTAAGAGTACGATGAGTATAAATCTATAAAGTGCATATATCTAATGAGATAGAGATAGGAGGGTCCATGCCCCTAACCTTGGAGACAAGGTGGATTGCCACCTAACATTTTAGACTAGCTCAATCGTGAAACCCAATCATACTTATATCTTGGTGAGTGTGAGTGAACCAAGTTAACTCACACTATCAAACTAGTGAGGCTAGATGATACAATTGAGTTTAACCTAAAAATTTAGAAAGATTGAGTGATTTAATCACCTCTACCATACCAAAAAGTGAACTAACTATTGTAATAGATAGGCTCGATATAGTCTATAAAACTTTGACATGGTGGGTGGTTATAATTCCTAAATTTGTTCTAAATCTAAAATCAATTTTATTTTACAATATTAGGCATATATTTCATATCAATGCATCTTAGATATGTCTCATGTTGAAACTATGTATAAAAATAATACCAATGCATAGAATTCTGCCACAAATGTGTATCTAAATCATATAACTATGCAATTTGACCAATTTGAAACTATATGAGTGTGGAGAACATGATTTCAAATCATGCCCCCACTATAATCTTAAACTAGAATTTGATACAAGTGCCAATATGGAGGACATGTTTCCAAAACATTACCACACTATAATATGGAGAAGCTGAATATTGAGTAAGTGTGGAGAACATGTTTCTAAAACATGCCCCCACTGAATATGAAATTGTGAATGTGTGGAAGCCATGTCTCTATGGCATGCCTCTACTGATATGCCCTCCCTTTGAGGTGAGGGGAGATATAAATTGGAAATTACCTCACCTCAAAAGGATAAGATAACCATATAATTGTGAATGAACCATGTAGCATATAAAAGGACATGTCTAGGTAAATGTATCATTGAGAAACATAGAATGTGATCACATAAAGGCCTAAGATGCATGATAAATACCATGGCAACATCTAGATAGTAACCGTACAAGCCCAACAAGAAATCAATCACATGCTCAAGACCACTCAAAATAAAATCAAAAGACAATGGTCCAAGGAGACCGCAAACAAGGGGCATATTCAAATGTTGCACAATCGAATGGACATGCTAGTCAAATTTCCACAAAAACAAGAATGACATATTTAAATGCATGTACAATAACAATGACATATTTAAATGTGAAATAGGCAAACAAAGGTATGGGGCTACAAATAATGTAGCATATTCAAATGCTCAATAGATAAGATAATAGAAAGGCAAAACACTCAAGGAAGTGCATAAATAAAAACATAAGCAACCAACATAAACATATCATAGTAGTTAATAAATCTAATGTGTTAACAAAAAATGTCAAGTACATAGCATATCAAATACACTACGAAATATATAAACATGGATAAAGGCATTTTTAAGTACATATTAGGTCAAACATGATCATGTAAAGTGACCATATAATGATATAACCTGGAAGTATCATGATCAAAGAGGTGGATTCCCCCAACATCCTAGTAATGTGAGTAGAGAGAAAGCCCAACATCTAAAAGTGTATAGATCATATATCTATGTATGCTTGTATTATACTCAAATAGAAGCGTGAAATACACATGCATGTAAAACTAATTGATATGTTATCCATCAACATGGGACTAACACATAGATGCCAAGGAGCTAATATAATAAATGTCATAAATATTTTTAGATTTTTGAATGTTTAAATTTTTTGGGTATTTTTGGAATATTGTGAAGAGACTGCCTTATGATCACATCTAAAAGATGTTTATATATATCTATCCATTATGAACTTGGTGTAATAAATTGGTGACACTACCGAGGAACATTATGTAAAATAGGACTCTATGGTCATGAAGAAATAATAGGAGTAATAGGGGTTCATGGAACCCATTATTGGGTGCTTTGAGGTTTCTTTGGAACAACTATAATATGAACATGTGTAGGTGTTCTAGATATTTGAATGTGGTGTGTAGTAGATGAGGATTCCATGAAACCTACCTTAGATCTCTAATGTAATGGTCTCTAAAATATTGGTTGCCTAGTAAAGGGTACTACATGTTGCTTACCCTTTTGTGGTGGATTATCTTTAGTAGGCTTGATAATTAATTATCTAGGTATAAATTTCTCTTGTTCAAGAGGATGTTCATTTGGAACTCTAGAAACTATAATTATGCAATTAACATGAATGTATTTAACAAACGCATGTACTGTAAAAGGTACCACTCAAAGAGTATGTATCCAAGGGTGTCCCAATAACATATCAAAGACACCCATGGAAGGTATAAATAAAAAGGTAATAACCACATGTGTGGGACCCACTGTAATCATCTAAAATTGACACTTGAGTGCTAAGAGTGTTACTTGAGACCACCTATCCACAACTTAGCCCTAGACTTACCATAGGGCCTCTTTAGACACTTATCCAACCTTCATGCAAGCCACGCACATCCCTAAACATCCCTAAAGTAATCCCAGACCCTCATTTTAACATCTTGGCCCCTAGTCTCAGGTTTTGCCACCTAGACACTAGCACCATAATTTGACAATAATGTCAATGGCACTAGTGTCCCAGTTTGGGCGATATTGTCCCTTCCCACCTTTTGTTTCCAATGGATATCTTTTCAAATGAACAACCACACATGGTCGGCCTATACCTATTTTAATACCCACACAAGCACTATAACAATATATAAACACAAATTTTATCTCTTTATCCACTAGATCGAAATTAGATGCAAATAACACAAAATAGCTCAAAACAAGTTGTGTACAATCAAGGTTATTAATCCCTATTCTTCCTTACTTCTGAATACAATCATCTACAACCATCCCAAGCTTAGAATACATAGATTTCAAGTATACAACATCACTTAAATCACTCAAAATACCATTCATACTAGCTTCACTTGCACTTACACTAACACTTAGGTAGAGAGAACTACATCAGGATTGATCCCTCCTCATAGTATTGGTATGTCGGCAACTCTCATCACAACAAGGTGTTGAGGATGTCCAACCTACCCCAATAACATCACACTTTGATACTTGTGCCAACTGGATGTCCTAGCAACATGAAGGTTTAGGGTTTCCATAAAAAATCAATCAAAATAGGTCACTAATAGGGTGCCAAAACTCATGCACTCAAGAATAGGCTTGGTAGACTCAGGCATAGGTATCCCCAGAATCTTAGAATAATTTTGCACATAGGACACTAGTGATAAAAGGAGGACATTAGTGCCATTAGAACTACTATCTAGTTAGGGTGCTACTATCTAGGAAGGGTTTTGACACTTGGATCTTGTCTGTGACACTTAGATCAGCTCATGTCTCAGTTTGCAGCCTCCAAATCTTTTGTCTCAATCATTTTCTATCTAAATACTTATTTACATCATTTATTGTTATTTTTAGGAAGGTCAAATTAGGTCAATTCTATAACAAACTAGTGGTTGTACTTATTTCATATTTATACCCTGATTTACTATACTCAACCCCTTTAGCTAGTTAAGGCTTACATTCCATAACTCTAAAACCCTAGATCCACATACTAAGTCCCTATACATCCAAATACTAGCCTTTAGGGTTTCAAATAAAATTATTATTTATTTCTATACATAGGGCTAAATATTTTCCATATTTTCACACATACTTATGTTAGATTACATTCTATCTATTGTATGATTATTATTCATTGTTTACATCATCTTCTTTGGCAAGTTTAAAATGACATCCAAGAAGCCTCTTACCTCTCACCCAATTGATCTATTTCTAAACTTGTCACATAATTATACAAATGAATAGACAAATTTTCAAGATTTCACACTATCACATGATAATGATCATGATTTAATTTATGATGATGATGATGATGATGATGATTATTATTATTATTATTATTATTATTTTTGTAACAATGGATATGATGATTACTATGATAATGCCAATGAAAGTATTGATGAGGATAAATGAAATGCATCTTATTTTCTTTCTCCTCTCTCTTCTCCTACTTCTCAAAATCAAACTAACAATATAAGGCCAAAAGAACGCCTTGTTGGTAGTGCTTTATTTCAATGTGATACTAGATTTTCAACCACTTTTGCTACATCTTTATTCA
Organism: Torreya grandis; assembly: GCA_037957365.1. Lineage (NCBI taxonomy): Eukaryota > Viridiplantae > Streptophyta > Pinopsida > Cupressales > Taxaceae > Torreya > Torreya grandis. Next base: position 5,840,226 of record JARHVA010000219.1, on the reverse strand, counting down.
AATTAAAGCAATACAAGAACAATAAAATCAATTTACCTTTACATGGTTCAAGTAACATTATACATGGTGTTCCTAGCATAGAAAAGTAAAATGCACATCCTTTACCCTTCTCAATTCAATTTTAAAAAGCATGTACAAATGATATTTCATCTTTTACCAATGCACAAACTAAAGTGGATGATACTATTTTATCACCTCCTTTCACATTTCAAGCTCAACACAATGATTTTATGCAAAATCTACATAATGCAAATATCTCTAACTCTTCTCTTATATGTCATAACGTGCCAAATGAAAACATGATTGCTATTTTTTCTACCCTTGAATCCAAGATTGAAAATAATGATCATACACTTATTCCACTCATAGCTAGTGAAGACATGCATTGCATTGCACCTACACATGATGATATATTGCATAGTAGTAAAAAGTTAAAATATTCTTCTACTCTTTCTCTTAGTGAGCATGCAAATGAAAATTATTCTACTCTTACTTCTACAAGTGAATTGAACTCTGATTTTGATGAACCTTGGAGTAATGACGATTATTATGTTTTTGGTTAAGAAGACATTGAGTCTAGTCTTTTGGTTCTCTCCCTACTTCACCCATCTCTCATGTTCAAATTTATTACTTACCAAATGATAGTTAAAATGATAATATGCCTATGGATAAATATAAATGAACTTATGCTTATCTTTATAGTTTACCCAATTTACATTCACATGATAATAATGTATCTTCTAGTCCGTTATCATGTGATACTTATTTACAAATTAACAAAATAAGAGATACCAATGAATATCTCTCAACCCACTTACTACAGTAGAGCCCATTTCTCATCCTAACCTTCACAAGGGTGATATCCCATTTCCCTCTCACCGAGTCCAAGCTATCACCCCTCCAAAAAATATGATGAGCAAAACCAAAGGTCCCCGATGCAATGTACCAATAGATAAAATTAATAACAAGATTCAATAATTAAATGAACCTCTTGATGATGCTAATATACCTTCATAAGAGGTAATATCCTTGATGCATATTATGGGTGCTTTACAACAACAAGTACACCATCTCACATTGGAAATTAAAGCATATTACTCATGGGAGGATTTCATTCCATCCATAACAATCCCATCGCATGCAAAATTTTCAATTCAACATTGCCATCAAAGTTGCAAAACCAAAATTACCAAATTTTGATGGACATGGAGATCCATACTTGTATCTTGAAGCTTACAAGAAATATATGGCACATGTTACTAGTAGTTTGGTTCTCTTATAGTTATTTCCCAGGACTCTAGAGGGTTAGGCATTAGAATAATTTCATCATTCACTCCCTAGTGGTTTACTATACACATATGATGAGTTAGAAGAGGTATTTACCATGCATTATATTCAAAACAAGGGACCTCAAATCACATATGAGAGGTTGCCTTCACTACAATAGGTCCAATTAGAAATAATAAATGAATACATTCTAACATTCAAAACATGTATGCTTCAAATGATCAACCAAATGACAGATTTGGAGGTACAATACATTTTTTCTAGAGGCCTCATTCTTCCTCTTAAGGATAAATTGATATACGAGACATCTAAATAATCCAAACATCTATGTTACATAGCTCTAGGATTCGATAAAAATTTGGGATTAGTTACAAAACATTTAGAGACAGATTTGGATTTAGATCTCTCACAGTCATAGTCATCCAATATGGTACAAGCAATTAATCCACCTATAATCAAGGAAAAAGTAGAGTATGAACAACCAATAAAAATACTTAACAAAGGAAAAGAGCCACTTTATAGAGCATCTCCTACAATGGATATAACACATGACACTAGCAGTGGGACCAAATAGTTTTCAGACAAAGATAGGCCTCATGAGATATTATTCATATTACTAAACAAGGGGATGACTAGTCTTCCTTCTACTCATCACCATCTAACATACCGCATGCACATTATAAAAAATAAACCATATTGTAATTTTCATCAAACAAATGGACATTCAGATGATAATTTTTATGCACTCTGAGATCATATTGACCAAAATGTCAATAGAGGCATTATAACATTTACACAAGGGGCATTGAGATCTCTTTCTCCACACTCTTCTAGGTCACACTTTGCTACGAGTTATTTATCCTAAGATGTTACTCTTAAAGAACCATTGGTTACTGATCATACAATCCATGTGGTTTTTAGGACACCTACTTATGTGAGATCTCATATACCACATATTCAACACAGATGGCAACCAATTCATAGAGATCAAAACACAATTTCAATTCAACCATTGATTAAGATATTTGGCAATAATCACAAAGATTAGAGGAAAATCTCAGTTCACCCATTGATTAATATATTTGGCAATAATCATAGAGATCAAAGCATAGTCTCAGTACAACAACCAATTAAGATATTTGGTAACAATCACATAAATTAGAGCATAGTCTTAATTTGCCCACCGATTAAGATATTTGGCAATAATCACAAAGATCATAACATAGTCTCAGTACGACAATTGATTAAGATATTTGGTAGAGATCATAGAGATCAGAGCATAGTTTCATTTTGACAACCAATTAAGATATTTTCAAGACATGATGCATAATAGAACATAGTTTCAACATGACAACTGATTAAGATGTTTTCTATAGAGTCTATAAATCTATTTACCAATATTACACCAAGAGCAGTATCAGTTTTATAGGGTATTCCTACACCTACACAACATAAGCAATATGGTCAATTGTTTACTCTTCCATCAAGATTTAAATAGTGCCTTCCATAGTCCATATGCCACTTCAACCAAGTTCATAGATTCAAAGCACAATTCATAGGCTAGTTTAGTCAGCTTCTTAGATTCCTATCCTTACTCCACAAGTAGTGTAAGCTACATATCACTCAACAAAATTGATCCCTAGACCACAGATACCTTTTTGCATAGAATGCATGATCATTATTCCTTTGTTTTTCATGACACCTTGATAATGAGTCTCTTGTGAGACTCATCAGTTAATATGTTCCTCTATACTTGTACATAGTTTCCTTCATTTTTTCTCCTTGTATATAGTTTCATTTTCATTTTGCTTGTACATAGCCTATATCCTAAAAATACAAAAATAATATAATATGTCAAAACACAAAAACACTCAAATATTTAATCATAAAATACAAATTTTACATTTTATGCATCTCCATGTTTACACTTCTTATACTTGTTAGGTACTACATATGCCAGCTATCTTAGTATAGTCAATTTTTATCATACATACATGCTTCACTTGTTCTCTTTGAGTGTTTACAAATACTTACAGGACCTAGGTCCACTACATAGATCTAGATTTGTTTCTATCTACCTATATACACAAATAAACATGTTCTTCATTTGATACATTCACTCATTTGGGGGGTTTCCTATACACAGTTCTATTTGTCAGGTTACATCTTTCTAAACTCTACATCACATATTTAGCATTGTTATATCTTGATATTGATCATCCTACACTACTTAGATTCATTACCAACTATTGCTACTCTAGACTCAACTTATGTACATCTTTGCTCCTATACATATTGGTACCACATGTTCATGCATACTTCATTTATAACTTTCTTAGTTTAGACTTGATTGCGCTTATATGTTTTTACATCTCTTTGAGGGAATTTGAATGTGCCATTACTTTATGGCTATATGCCACTTCTTTTCATTATATGTATGCTTTGGACATATACCCATGTCCTTGTGTGTGCCTTCCTAATTATGTATATGAACATTTGAACATGTCCTTCCATGTGGCTATAAGCCAACTTGCTTGTTGTTTGCGTATGTGGACATTTGAACATGTCTTTATATGTCTTAATTTCTCAGATTTAGTGACATGTGACCATGTCCCTTGTATTATTTCCCCTTGGCCTACTTTTTATGCCTCATGTGTGTTGTATGTATGCATCATAGCCATGACACCGGTCTCTTGCTTGTTGCACACTCCAATTTCAGATACCATGAAGGACCTCATGCATCTCCCCTTCCTACTTGGGTGCCTTGATGGACATCATACCCCATCCCCTTAAGTAGTTACTCAATTTATTTCTTAGATTTGTTGTTCATATACATTGTTATATCTCTCTTGATATCCTTGTGAATGCTAAATCTAACATGCGTCGTACATTACAATCTTATGCTTAGATTACTTTACATTTTGATGTTATGTATGCATATTATATTGGTTTATTATGCAGATATCATATATGCTCTAGATAACACATATTTTATAGAGCCTTTTTTGATGGATAGTTATCACATAGGTACAATAAATCCCCTCAAAAGAGGGGGAATTCACAAAGGTTTGTCAGAAAGATCAAGCTATTCAAATGCACTCATAACATAGTTTTCAGTGCACAAACATAGAATACATAAATCAATTTCAAGAAAACATAGTGGGAAATAGTCACAAGAGACCAGTTTTAGTTGCACAAAATTAGTACAATTGGACATTATTGCTTAAATTAAGACACTAATGCCACCAATGCTACTATCTAAGATTTGGTGCTACTATCTAATAGCCTCAGTTTTAGGAAATTCTAGATTGGCTAAAAAAGTATAGTAGTTACTTCCAGATTTACACAGGTTTAGCTACAGATTACTATTTTTTGCTTAGTTTAGCACAAATTCATACTAGTTTACTTAGATTGGGGGCATCATGCATGACATAATAATTCTCATTTCAGTTTTAGATACTCAGATGTACATTATTACAATTCAATCCATAATCCATATACTCAATTATCATATTTGGGGGCATGTGTGTATCATTATTTTTGTACATTCATTTATGAACTAATTGATTAGATGGAATGACAAACTCCATGTCATTCTCTACATTGTAAACAATAGATACCATGTTCTAAGTTATACCCCAGATAGACACCTGACTCTGTATGTAGTGTTAAAATATATAAATTTAATAAGCATGGATCTAGAAGAGATTTAATGACCAAAGCATATCATAATAAGCTTAGATCGATAAAACACAACATAGGTATTTATCTTGAGAAAATCTCAAAAAGGTTAAAAAACTCAGCAAAGTGATATTCAATATTGAGAACAATAATAACCCCAATACATCAAATCTTCTTCATCTCACTTCTCAGATAAATTCTTCACAAGTTTGTCTTAGACAAGTATTTGTCACACACAAGAATACTTGAATATTTTTTTCTTTGATATTTTACAATAGGGGTAAAACCCTATTTATAATGATTCACGAGGGGATGTGACCATTGTGAAAAATAACGGGTCTATTCACCTCGATAAGTCCAATTAATAAACATTTGATAAATATATTTTTTTGAAAAAGGGGTAAAAATAATATTAATAAGTAAAGAAAATCATTACAAGAACAACGGGGGGCAAAAACCCCTAGAAGAAAGCAACAAAAACTAAAAAACTAGGCACACGCCCAACTAGACAATATTATGAACCTCCCTATCAGCCTCCAGAATTCTTTCCAAATCAAAACAAAAAATCGGGGAGAGGGACCCCCAATCCTCAATGTTTCCACCATCCAAATGCTTAGATGCCCATTTAGCCAAAAAATCCACTACCCTATTCCATTCATGTGGAATGTGAGCAAAATTAATGCTATCCATAAGCGAGCAAATCCACAAAATCTATTGCACAATCAGAGATAGTTGCCAATTGACATCCAAAACTTTCCTCTTAATGAGCAGATTAATTAAGACTTGAGAGTCTGATTTGTAGATAATCCTACGCCAACCTAACGCCTAGGCCTTCTCAAGGGCATAAAGAATGGCTTGGCCTTCCATCATGTTGACGGTTTGCAGCCCCTCAAGAATCGCAAAGAGAAAAATCACTGTACCTTCAGAATCTCTTCCTATCCCTCCAGTACTCGCAGGCCCCAAATTACCCCTAGAGGAACCATCTGTATTGATCTTGAGAATCCCACTAGGAGGGTGCTACCACTGACCAATCCTTAGAATCTGCTCTTTGACCTGCCTGCTCGTCCTGACACATGTTGAATTACCAGTTAACTATTGGAATCTAAATCACACCACCACTTGAGCATCTTGTTTGGTCAAAGGAAGGCAGATCACACTTTTTACTTGGATGGTCTCCTGGATCATCCCCACCACTTTTTGCCATAATTGCTATGTCGTGACCCTCACCCCCCAAAAAATTTGCCTATTTCTCTCAATCCAGATCTGCCAGAATAGAAAAATGGGCCCCCTAGCCATATGTCCTACAAGAAATGCATGCTTGACGGGGGTTCTCCCATGCCATTCTAGAATTTTACCATAGTTAGAGCATGAAAACATGGGCACTACCAAACATCCCACCAATAATGCCAAAGTTGCAAGGCAAAGGAGCATCAAAAAAATAGGTGTGCTGAATCCTCCTCGGCCGCTCCACACATAACACATACTAAAGGACCTTGGAAACCTCTCTTCCAGAGATTGTCCCAGGTCAAGCATCTATTCCAAGCCAGCATCCAAACAAAATAGTTGCATTTTGGCCATGAAAATTTATTCTAGACCTGTCTCCACCAATGCACTTCCCCCTACCTAATCTTTGAAGAAGTAAAGCCTGATATCCAGAGGAAACTGTGTAATCTCCCTTGGGATTGGGAGACCAAGCGAGCTCATCTTCCTCCTAAAGGGAACTATAATGATGCCTGGAAAGGATGCTCAATAACTCCTCATTCTCCTCTTGCATCCCATTAACTAGCCAAGTTTTGGGAGCTTTCCAGCATGCTACCTCCAACTATCCTTGTGAAGTGTAAGGTTTAAAGTCACTCACCCGAGACCAACCCGCATTAAGGAATCTTTGACAAAGGTTCAACAAATTTGAAAACTAAGAAATAATGGGAGGATAGCCATTCCAAGAGTCAGTCCAAAAGAGAGCCTTGGATCCCTGCTTACAAATCCAAAATAAGCCATCCTTGATGAGAGCAGCCCCTTTTTTGAGAGTACCCCATATCGCCGAACCTTTCCCAATAAGAGGATAGCGAGGAATATCCCTCTGAATGGTCTTAGAGTAGTACTTCTGTGAGAGAATTTTGGCCCAAGCCTTGTCTTGTTCAATGCACCATCGCTAATAAAGTTTGGCCACCAAAGCACTACCATTTAAGTCCGTCTACCTCAGACCGAGCCCCCCATATTGTTTGGGGCTGCAGACAATCTCCCATCTAATAAGGCTCCATTTAGTGGAATTCAGACTACCAGCCCATAAGAATTATCTGGTAACTGAATCAAACTCCTTAACAATTGCCATCGGGGTAACCTGGAGCATACATCTATAAATGGGCAAAGCCTGCACCATAGATTGGATAAGTTGAACTTAGCCAGCAAAGGATAACCACTTATGAGTCCAATGATTCACTTTCACTCAAAATTTCTCCAAAATAATCTGCCAAAATTATTTAGATGTACAGCCAGCTGAGATAGGGATACCCAAGTAAATCAAAGGGGGAGTCCCAATCTGAAAATGTAGAGTCCTCGCTATCCTCTACTGAATGGGCCCCAGAGTGTTGAAGAAGAAGATGGATGACTTGTCTTCATTGAAATTTTGTCCCGAGGCCATTAGATAAACATCTAACACCCTGCATAAATTAGCTACTTCACTCATTGTGGCCATGCCCATCAGGGCAGTGTCATCAACAAATTGCAGGTGAGATTGCGCTAGCAATTCACCTCCCCATCGCCATCCTTGGATATGCCCATCTTTTATGTTCCTACTGATCAACCTCCCCAAACCTTCAACAAGGAGAAGAAAGAGGTACAGAGATAGAGGATCACCTTGTCGCAGCCCCCTTGAAGCACCAAAAAGCTCCGTATGTTCTCCATTGATAAGCACTGAGAAGGAAACTGAGGAAATGCAGCTCATGACCCATTAAGTCCATTCATCTACAAAACCAAAATCACTAAGAACTTTCTACAGGAATGACCATCTAACCCTATCAAAGGCTTTGGCCATGTCTAATTTAATGAACATCACCTTATCTTTTGAGCTGGCCATGGAGTGAATGGACTCAACAACAATAACAATACTGTCCAGAATTTGCCTGCCTTCCACAAAACCACTCTACTCTTTTGAGATCACAACACTCAGCCCTCTTTTTAACCTATCTACAATGATTTTATATATAATTTTATAAACAACATTGCAAAGGGATATAGGGTGAAATTGACTTAGCCTATCAGCACCTTCACATTTGGGTATGAGAGCAAGATAGGTCGCATTTGTAGCCTTAAGCATTTGCTTATTTTGCTAAGATTCTTGGATAACAGCTAAAAGGTCAAGTTTGATAATGTCCTAGAATTCTTGGTAGAACTCAGCTGGGAAGCTGTCAGGTCCAGCCACTTTTCCTTTTTTTTATCTAAATAATAGTTTCCTCAAGCTCTCCAAGTGTGATTGCCTTCATTAAATTCTCATTCATTTCATGCGTCACCAATGATAGAATGTAGAAGAGAACCTGAGATTCTTCTGGTAATTCCCCATTAGCATCTTCCCTGAAGAGAGTAGAGAAGTACTGCACTACCTCCTCTAAAATTGCCAGAAAGGAGTTAAGCCACTCACCTCTTTCATTGACTAGGGCCGAAATAGAATTACCATGTCTCTTGGCTTTAGATGAATTAAAGAAAAAGGATGTATTTCTGTCCCCCTCCTGGAGCCATTCAATTCGAGCTTTCTGCTTCCAAAAAATTTCCTTCTGTAGCTCACATTCCTCTAGGTCTTTCACAGCCTATGTTTCATCTTGCAGTAAGTCTTCAGTCAGTCCTTCCTCCCTTATTATTCTCATGATACCATCAAGCTTGGTCTGTGCAGCAACCTTAGCATGGAAAATATTCCCAAAGCTTTGGTGATTCCACTGGTTAAGCTTGTACTTCACATATTGTAGTGTTTTGGCAAAAATATACATCACCATACCATGGGTAGGCCTAACCCAGTGCCACCAATTGGCCACACACTCATGTAGAGATTGATCCCACAACCACATGAGTTGAAATCTGAAAGAAGGAGAGTGCAGGTAATACTGTGAAACACTATTAAGATTGATAGGCCAATGGTCCAATCCTCTCTAGTCCAAAATTTTAGACCTCATAGACCACATACCTCCAACACAAAAACTAGAAACTAGAAAATGGTCGAGTCTCTCAGCTATGCAATGTTTCCCACTCCTGTGATTGTTCTAGGTAAACTATCCATTATTGGGCCTGACGTCAACTAAATTCAAAATTTTAATGTAATTGCACATTAGCAAAGTAGATGGGTCCAGCCTTGACGTGCCACCATGCTTTTCAGTCAAATATAAAATAACATTAAAATCACCTGCCATAATCTAAGGGTGGAAGGGGGCCAAGCTATGGACAAAACTTATGTGGCCCCATAAGGACTTTTTACCCCGCCAGTCGTTGGGGGAATAGATATTGGACAAGAGAATAACTTCCCCTATCTCAAAGCTAGAAGCAATCATAGTCATGGAAAACTTAGAAGTCAGCCAACCTATGAGACCAATCTTCTATGGGTTCCATAGACAAGCTAGTCCTCTTGAATATCCAGTAGCAGCAATGCATTGACATTCTCCTTGCCTCCACAACTTAGGCGCTAATATGAACATATCTTCAACTAAAAGCTTAGTCTTCTGCAAAAAAAGGACATCCGGCCTATGACTTTTAATCAGGTTGTGAACATCATTTTGTCTGGGGCTATTGTTCAAACCCCTTACATTCCAAGATATTACAATCATTTCAGAGGGTTTAAAAAGTGTGCATCCAGAGTCTTTACTGACCCCGACTCCACCAAAGTCTCTCCCATTAGCTTGATCTTTTCTAGGTCCTTTTTTCTACCAGGCTTGCCAGATTTCTCCCCCCTCCCTTCTTAAGGTCTTTTTGTAGAAGTCTGAGATGAGGAGAAGATTTAATGCTTTGTGCTACCCCTGGGTCCCCAATTTTCTCGGTGAGGGGTAGATTTCCATCTTCTTTAGGGGGAGCTACTGAGGAAGTCATTCCTTCCAAAATCATCATCTACTGGTCCATATCCATATGACAATCTCCAACATCCTGTGTTTCAATTAAAGCACTTAAAACATTGGTGTCCTGAGTTGGTCCCTCAATCCCCTGATCCAAAATCATCAACCCAGGATTCACCTCCTGCTGATTAAGGTCATCCAGTATTTCAAATATATTGAGCGAATCATCTAATTATCTTTCCTTTAAGGACCATTTTTGGCCTCTATTTCTATAGCGGCCTTTAACTGGCATAAAACCATCAGTTTCAGGCACCTCACTTGGAATCAGACCCCTTTCCTTGTCTATTCTAGAAGGAATGCGAGTAGGTTGAGCAGGCTGAGGTGCAGTGGATTTTGAGGTGGGACACCATCGCTGCAAATGTCCATAAGCATGACATAGACGACAGTGGAAAGGAAGAGTTTCATAATCTAGCTGTTGTACCCAAGAAAAAGGTCTCGCATTCATTTCAACAGCATCTGGTATTATATTACTAAGATCAATTTCAACACAAATGTGGGCATAAGTCATTACCTTTTTCCCCAAGAGTGACATTGAAGAATCGACTAGCCTTCCCAGCAATGATGCAAGCAATTGCAAAGTGTCTTCTCGACAGCATTCCACCAGAAAGTGGGGTAGACCCAGCCACACTGGGACACGGTTTGGTAGTTCCTCTAAAGGTATGAAACCAACATGCCAGGGCTTGATAAACAGACCCACTTGGTTATGAAAGTAAAGACCTCCAGCAAAAACTCTGTGACAGTCAGTTATATAGGTAAAAGTGACCATGAAATAACTATTAGCTAGCAATGTAATATCCATTTCTCTTTTTGGTGCCCACGTCCTTTGAGCCCATGCTTCTAGGAATAATAGTGACATCCTAAGCCCTAGAAACTTGTAGTACATGGAGTGATTGGAATAGTATTCTATGTCTTCAGAAATCATGTCCATTGGTATAACTAGCTTGGGCCTCTCCTCGCATCTTTCCAGGCAACTGTTGACTTTGGGTATGTGCATGCTAGGATGCTCTACAACAGCAAAAGAACTTGAACCCTACAAAAGTGGAGCCTTTCCACTGTTGTGCACTCCTTGGGATGCTTGTTGCAATCCAAGCACCTCCCTGTAGCTGCGCCCTGTGTTCTGCCCTGTCGCGCCCTCCTTCTCTCCATCTATCGTGCTTCCAGGAAAATGTTTCAACATTTGATAAATATTAAATAGCTACAAAAAGATTATTTATTTTTCCAAAATTTACACCTCGAGTAAATAAATAATATATTATTATTTATTTAATCACTTACCAATGTAATCTAAGAGTTAACAATAACCACTTAGACATTAATTGTTCTGACACTCCCCCTTAATGCTAAGTGGAGATAAAAACCATAGTCACCATAAAGGAATTATACTATGTGCAAAATTTGAAGGATTTAAAAACCTTCATCATTCCAAAAGTCACCTTTTGAAACAAAAGAAATTATAATCCATAAACTACTCAAAAGTAAGTTTAGGCTAGCATGATTGTGATATTACATCTCACTGTTTCTCATGAATAATCACTAAGCATATTTGAAGCCTTTTATAATATAAGGACCTCCATTACAATTATGCTTTTAAATGTATTGGGGTACACAAGTAAAACTTCCACACGAAGTTTACTCAAATCACATAAACTCCACACAAAGTTTACAATGCTTTACAATGAGAAGAATTATAGAGTAGAAGAAGAAACACATGGCTATTAAGAAGTGGCATTGTCATGCACACTCCCCCTCAATGACAACTTTGAGAGGCCCAACATTGCATAAAACTAATAAACTTTGGTAGCACCAAGTGGTTTTGTGAAGATATCTACCACTTGTTCATCTGTAGGACATAACTGTAGATTAATATCACCATTGAGGACTTTCTCTTGGATAAAATACACATGAAATTCAATATGTTTAGTTCTTTGGTGTTGCGCACCTACACAAAACTTAAACACATCTAAAAAAAATTCATGATAGCATAATATGGTTATCATCATAATAACGACATACATAAAAATATGACATATGTTTTTCTATGGTAAAACACATTTTAAAACAACCATGTCATTTTTAAAGAAAATAAGTTCACTACTTTGGTCACAAAGTTAGTGAAAAAAAACCATAAATTATTGTATGCAATTCATTATTAGGCATCTCCAATATTGATAAGATGAGCGTCCCCAACTATCATGCAATGCACATACAATAATTTACTAATAATATGATATTAGGTTTAACCAAACATTAGATATCCTATTAGTAATAACTCATTTTATCATTTGAATTTTATCAAAAAAAAATCAAGTTTAATAGGATTTGACAAAAATATTGAGGTATAAGCTCTCATACATCAAATATGGATAATTTTAGTTTGAGATGCCATCATCCAATCATACAGATATGAGACTAAAACAAATAAGTTTAGAGATGTATAAAAAATAAAAATCTTAGTAAAGTACATGATGAAGAGATAATAATACAAACTCCATTTACACTTTACAATTATTTAACATATCTTATTATCAAACGAAGCATATAAGGATGTTAGAATAAACAATCAAATGATAAAATAATCAAATGAGATTATCTAAGCAATTGAAACATAAAAGATACAAAATCATTGAGCATGATCTTCTTACAAAATACAACAACTCAGACATGATCATTTTATCAATTTAAGCATGACGTTATGCATATAATGTATTTCAATGCTATTTGAATTCAAAATAATCATAATATCTATTTGATTTATCATCTCAGACAAATATATCTCCTGAGATACAATTGTAATATGTTATTTTCAAGAATCAGTACTAAATCATTTTACTAACAAATACAATGTAGATGAGACACTATCAATATAGTTAGTATATCTAAAGTAACAACAAAATAGTTTTATCAAAACAAATAAAATGCTAATTGCATACATGTATTTATGATGTAGACAAATGAAAATATTAAGCATGGATTCTATCCAAAATATGCACATATCAATAAAACACAACACATGTATTTATCCTGAGAAAACCTCAAAGAAGTAAAAAAACCCAACAAAGTGATATTCAATATTGAGAAATAATAATAACCCTAATACATCAAATCTTCTTCATCTCACTCTTTAGATAAATTCTTCACAAGTTTGTCTTAGACAAGTATTTGCCACATGCAGAAATACTTGAATATTTTTTCTTTGATATTTTACAATAGGAGTAAAACCTTATTTATAATGATTCATGAGGGGATGTGACTGTTGTGAAAAATAATGAGTCCATCCACCTTGATAAATCCAATTAATAAACATTTAGTAAATATTAAATAGCTATAATAGGATTATTTATTTTCCCAAAGTTTACACCTCAAGTAAATAAATAATATATTACTATTTATTTAAATACTTACCAATGTAAGCCAAGGGTTAATAATAACCACTTAGACATTAATTATTCTAACATGTATCAGTTGGCATTTCCTAGTGGCCTATAATTATTAGGTTGTGGAGCTAAAAGCTTCACTGATGCAAATAGGGGAGGAGGTTGCTGAGTTGCAGAGCAATCGGCGTCGGTCTGATCAGTCGATGTCGATCAGATTAGTGAAGAGAAGCAACCGACATCGATCAGGGATCGGCCGACGTCGGTCACCTCTAGGTAGACAGGGAACGACGTCGATCACCTGTGTAGTTCAGAACTGTGAGTGTTATAGACAGTTAGTTAATGAACTGAGTGTTTGCATGTCAAGAGCCAATTTTAGACTAGGAGCTGCAGATCTAATTATTGTAATTAGGTGTCAAATTATTATTTGCATGAGATCTATATAATAGACTCATGGGCTATATTATAATTTGTTCTAGTTTGAGTTGAGCAAAGTTAGCTCCTTCTGTGTGTGAAGTGAGCAAGGGTGTTCCTCCTAGTTCCACAGTAGTGCCAAGTGTGGGTGCTGGTTTTGGAGAATCAGAAGGGTTCTTCATGTATGTATGATCTTGGTCAGTAGGTGTGTATGGCTACGTTAGGAGATCAGCATGGGTAAGTAAGATCATTGATTTGCAGGTGTATGTGTGTGCAAGATCCAAGTTTGCAGGTGTGCAGAACTAGATTGATTTACAAGTGTGCAAGATTAGGGAGGATAGCAACACAACAGGGAGCAGGATTAGGCAGGATCTACTTGGAGTACGGTGTGTACTTGGTCTAGAGCAAGAGAGGAAGGCAAGGCAGTTCCTTCCATAAGTAAGATCATTTGAGTTGCAAGTTGTTGCAAGTTCAAGGGAGATCTACTTGGAGTGTGTGGAGCACTTGTGGAGTGCGTGGAACACTAGTGTACTGGCAGTAGTGGATATTGACTGGTTGGAGGTGAACACCAACTCTGTGTTTGAGTTGTGTGTTGGGACCATAAGAGAGAGAGCTTTGAGGAAAGAAGTACTCTACACTTGAGGTGTGGGAAGCCTCTGAGAGGTGTGAAGAAGAAGTGGCATCTTCTTTATTATATTCTTTTTTGGATGAGTATTAATACAATTGTGTATTGTCTCTGATATTTTGTGTTGTTTCTAGTTTCTAGTTACTTGTTACTTTTGGTTAATTTCGCATCTTAAGTTGCTTGTATATGGTAATCAATTGTGCTTCCACGGGTTCCTAACAGTTGGTATCAGAGCTAAGGTTACAGGGAGCAGGTTTTGTGTTTGGTTATAGGTCACTCTTAGGGGTTTCTGATTGAGTGGAAGTATAGCAATGGCAGAAGAAAGTAAGCTACGAATGGAGAAATTGAATAGAACGAATGGTCACTTACAGTGTTATGGAAAGAAAGAGCAGGTAAATAAAGATTTTTGGTTGGTAGTAGATCAGCATGAAGAAGTAGATGTTGCAGGTGTTATCGCACATGATGCTCTTGATAAAGTTGAATCTTGGTTAATAGATTTTGTTGCCTCTTTCCATGCAGCCCCAAGTAGAGGGATTGGTGAGCCTTGTCAGATTGTTGGCAAAGAGGAAGTGTTGCTAAAATTACAGGCGGCCAACACATGGGTGTTGAAGGTCATGCAGGTCCCAGTCTTGGAGATGCGGTTAATTGCTTCAGGAAAGTTGGGTGATGAGAGATGCACAAGAACTCTCACAATAGATGCACTTAAATTAGCATGTGGTAAGAAATTAGGTACTCTTTATCTACTTACTTGTATTACTGATTCCACTTCTGTTGCACAGGTGTGGCTTTGTAGGCTTGGCCACATAAGTGAGAAGGGAATAGATGTTCTTAAGTCAAAAGGGAAGAGTTCAGCTTCGGAGAGCATAGACTGAGATTTTTGTGATTAGTGGGATGCTACAAGAAAGGATTGGATTTATTGTAGGAAAAAGAAGACTGATGTGTTTGACAGACTTAAGAACTGGAAAGCCTTGGTGTTCTTGGAGGAGATGATGGACAAAGACCAGTGGATGGGGCTAGATAGTTCTGAGTAGGGTAGTTTAGACATGGGTTTTGATTCAAAGGAGCTCGTGGGTAAAAAGTCATCACTCACAGGCAAACACAGTTATCGACATTGATCAAGGGGAACTGGCGTCGAATAGACAGGTGCCAATATCGGTCATGTGCAGACCAGATCCGGTGGTGTCAGGTAGTGTGGCTATCAGTTTCGGTCAGGGAACTGACGTCGGTGACCAGGTAAGACCGATGTCGATCATAAAACTGGCGTCGATAGAAAGGACAGTCACATGGGAACCGACGTCGGTTGGATGCAGATTGTGTGGTGATCGAGGTCAGTCACTGAGATAGATTTTGGGTAGACACTAAGCTGTCAAGGAGTCTCAAATGCCCATGGGGAGGATTGAAAGTGTAAGTAAGCCTCAAATTCGTTGTTCCTCTTCTTTATATTAGTTTCTGACTGCAGAGTAAGAAGGATCCAAGAAATAGTGGGAGCTTGGCATGAACAGGGTGCAGGACCAAATGGGAGATTTGGTAGGGTTGCCAATCCGTATGAAAGCACTGAGATGAATGGATACCTTGGTTAAAGAATAGAGAGAATGGACACGTGAGATAGAAGGCCAGGTCATATGGTCTTGAGGAAGCTGCAGGATAGTGGTATAGGTTTTGACAGGTGGATGACAAAGCATGGCTTTAGTCAATGTCAGTGTAACCATTGTGTTTGTCTTACCAGGTGGATGATGGTCATAACATTATTCTATTATTGTATGTGGATGGTTTGGTAGCAGGTTTGTACATACAGGGTTTTGCTGAGCTAAGGGTAACATTAGTTCAGTGGTTTGCCATGAAGGATTTGGAGCAGTGAAATTCTTTAGCATGAGAGACATGAAAGATCACAGGTTGATTTTGTCTCTAGTGGGAGCTGATGTGAATCAGGTGTTGGCGAGGTTCAGGGTGCAAAACTGGAGCACACTAAGGGCTGGATAGTTTAGTGTTCAAAATCACATGAGGTCTGGTATAGACTTGAGTTTGCCCAAGCAGTGGGTGCTGTCAAAAAGTTTGGAGCCGATCTGAGAAAGAAGCACTGGAGGGCAATTCAGTGGATTCTCAGGTATATGAGAGGGACCAATAGCAGGTCGACATGCTATGTAGGGTCAAGTTCTTTTTCTACATGTGTTTGTAGATGTGGATGTGGCAGGTTACTTGGATGATAGGAGGTGCACCATAGGTTGTGTGGTGGGTGGTCTTCAGGATTGATCTTGAAGAGGGATACAAGCCAAGAAATAGATTAGATGGGGTATAGGTATAGGTACATTGCAACTATTTATCTCTAAGTTGGAGATTGTTAGGTTGTGGAGCTAAAAGCTTCACTGATGCAAATAGGGAGGAGGTTGCTGAGTTGCAGAGCAACCGGCATCCGTCTAATCAGCCGATGTCAGTCAGATTAGTGAAGAGAAGCAACCGACATCAGTCAGGGATTGGCCGACGTTGGTCACCTCTAGGTAGATAGGGACCGACGTTGGTCATCTGTGCGGTTTAGAACTATGAGTGTTATGGATAGTTAGTTAACGAACTGAGTGTTTGCATGTTAAGAGCCAATTGTAGACTAGGAGCTGTGGATCTAATTATTGTAATTAGGTGTCTAATTATTGTTTGCATGAGATCTATATAATAGACTCATGGGCTATATTGTAATTTGTTCTAGTTTGAGTTGAGCAAAGCTAGCTCCTTCTGTGTGTGAAGTGAGCAAGGGTGTTCCTCCTAGTTCCATAATAGTGCCAAGTGTGGGTGCTAGTTTTGGAGAATCAGAAGGGTTCTTCATGTATGTATGATCTTGGTCAGCAGGTGTGCATGACTATGTTAGGAGATCTGCATGGGTAAGTAAGATCATTGATCTGCAGGTGTATGTGTGTGCAAGATCTAGGTTTGCAGGTGTGGAGAACCAGATTGATTTACAGGTGTGCAAGATCAGGGAGGACAACAACACAATAGGGAGCAGGATCAGGCATGATCTACTTGGAGTACAGTGTGTACTCGGTCTAGAGCAAGAGAGGAAGGCAAGGCAGTTCCTTCCATAAGTAAGATCGTTTGAGTTGCAAGTTGTTGCAAGTTTAGGGGAGATCTACTTGGAGTGCGTGGAGCACTTGTGGAGTGTGTGGAGCATTGGTGTACTGGTAGTAGTGGATACTGACTGGTTGGAGGTGAACACCAACTATGTGTTTGAGTTGTGTGTTGGGACCGTAATAGAGAGAGCTTTGAAGAAAGAAGTACTGTACACTTGAGGTGTGGGAAGCCTCTGAGAGGTGTGAAGAAGAAGTGGCATCTTCTTTATTGTATTCTTTTCTGGATGAGTATTAATACAATTGTGTATTGTCTCTGATATTCTGTGTTGTTTCTGGTTTCTAGTTACTTGTTACTTCTTGTTAATTCTGCATCTTAAGTTGCTTGTATATGGTAATCAATTGTGCTTCTACGGGTTCCTAACAATAATCACTTAATATTCCTGAGTGGCCTAGAACCATTTTATACGGTTTAGTTACATTACATAGTTTTAGTTCTGATACATCTACTACACATGGGTAGATAATGATGGAGTCATAGTCTACTTGAGTTCTTGATCCACCTAAATGAGAGGGTTAGACACACCATCAGTCCAATCCAAATTATTCCTAGGTCATGATCCACCAAGCAGGGCTGGGCAATGACAGAGTCAAAACCAAATTTAGTTATTGAGCCACCCACACATGGGGATTGAGTAATCCATCAGCTTAGTCCAAGTTATTCACTGATTGATCACTATCTACACACACACACATAGGTTTTCACTAGGTTTATGCATTGGTTCACATACCCAATGAGGGGTATTCATTCCTTTCCTCTCTCTTATCTATTTACTCAATTTTGTCTTTGCTCTTAATATCTCTTAAGTAAGGATTAATCTATGCAAATTTCATTTTTAGGACATGCAATAGAGCATGCATCACACACTCAGACCCAGATTCATGGGCTTCACCACTTAGATAAGTCTAGGTATGCTTCTTTTTCTTTTATCCTAGTCATTTCACTTTACTACATTTCTAGAATAAAAGGCAGGGGGGGGGGGCGGCGGGGGGTGAATGTAATCATCTAAAAATGACACTTGAGTGTTAAGAGTGTTACTTGAGACCACCCATCCACAACTTATCCCTAGAACTATATTAGGGCCTCTTTAAACACTTATCTAGCCTTTGTGTAGTCCACACACATCCTTAAACATCCCTAAAGTAGTCCCATACCCTCATCTTAGAATCTTGGCCCCTAGTCTCAGGTTCTATGACCTAGACACTAGCACCATAATTAGACAATAGCGTCAATGGTGTTAATGTCCTAGTTTGGGCACTATTATCATTTCATGCCTTTTATCTCTAATGGATATCTTTTCAAATGAGCAACTACCTAGGTGGAACTATACCTTTTTTAAGACCCCAAAATCACTAGAATAATATATACATGACTTTTATCCCTTTATCCACTAGATGGAAATTAGATGCAAATAACACAAACTAGCTCAAAATAAGTTATGCACAATCAAGTTTATCAATCCCTATTCTACCCTACTTCTACATAAAGTCATCTACATCCATCCCAAGCTCAGAATACATAGATTTATAGTTTTCAATCACTCAAATCACTCAAATCGACATTCATACTAGCTTCACTTGCACTTACACTAACACTTAGATGGGGATAACTACATCGAGCTTAATCCCCCCTTAAATTATTAGTATGTATGAAACTCTTATCACAACAGTGTGCTAAAGATGTCCAACCTACCCCAATAACATCACTTTGCTATTTATGCCAATTGAATGCCCTAATAACATTAAAGTTTAAGGTTTGCATACAAAATCAATCAAAATAGGTCACTAACAAGGATCTGGAACTTATATGCACAAGTACACGCTTGGTAGACTCAAACACAAGTGCACCTAGAAGCTCAAAATAGTTTTGCAAAAACGACACTAACACCAAAAGGAGGACATTAGTACCATTGGTACTAATATCAAGTTAGGGTGCTACTATCCAAGAAGGGTTTTGATATTTGGATCCTATTCACGACCTAAAATCAATTCCTATCTCAGTTTTTAGCCTCTAGATCTTTCATCTCAGTTAGTTTCCAGCTAAGTACTTATTTACACCATTTATTGCTATTTTTAGAAAGGCCAAACTAGGTCAACTTCATTACAAATTAGTGGATATATTTATTACATATTTTATCATGATTTATTGTACTCAACCCCTTTAACTACCTAGGGATTGCACTCTATAACCCTAAAAGTTAAATCACCCACTTATAAAAGTAAGTCAATCTCACCAAAAAATTGTTGTGAGGTCCCATTGAATGCTCTAGCTGATATGGTATAAGGGTGTAAATCATGATGAATATAACCTAAGTGCATAAGTAATGTCATGGTATAAATGTTCTCACTTACACCATTATCAATCATAACACTACATAAAGGATGTTTGTCAAGGTATGCTTGAATGAATAAAAAATGATCAGAGTCATCATCCTTAATCTCACTATCATTGAAGGTAATATAAGGTCTTTGAACCATAAAAGGTGTATGCCATGTGTAAGTATCAATAATCCCATCTAGTGGGTGGTCATAGTGTGATGGAGGAGGATGTACGTTATATGCCATTTTCACTTCTGCATCTTTTTTAGAATAGTCTTGCAAAGGGTTGTTAAATATCTTCTATTTCTGGTGATCACTAGGTTGTGAACCTGATTCCTTTAGAGGATAATTAAATGTGTTTTTTTGGTCATTGATGAGGTCTTGGATCTTCTGATTTAAGGTAAAACATCTATTCATAGAATGCCCTAGTCCCTGGTGATAATCACAATAAGCATTTTCATCATACTCTTTGGGTAGAGGTTGACTCATATCAAAATCTATAGGATGAGGGAGAGATATAAGATGACACTCTACTAGCCATAAGAGTAATGAAACATGAGACTTGAGTAAGCGTGTAAATTGGCTCCTTGGTGCATTGGATAAAACAAACTAATTAGGCCATTGTGAAATTTCATTAACCATGGTGGTTGTTTCCTTTTTAGGCTCAAGAGGGTTTACTTTATAACTTAGTTTGATTGTAAACTTGGTATTAGATGTAGTTGTAGTCGGTGTGTTTACTACATACTTAAGTTTGTACAATGCGATGAGTTTCATTTCATTGTCCCACACAACATGACATGAGTCATAAAAGGATTTAAACTTTTTTAAAATGATGGACTCATGTAAAGGAGCAAGCAATTTTTTTTTTAATATGTCTTGAATTTCTTTATTTGCCATAAGATTGGTCATTTTATCCAATATTATCTTGTACCTCAAGACATATTCATTGGTTTCTTGTTTGATTTTTACAATTTGGGCATAGGAAACCTTTATGATAATGTTAATAGAGAAGTGTTATAAAAACTAATTTGTAAGAGGCTTGAATGTTTTCATATATTGGAGAGGTAAATCATAAAACTACCTCAAAGCATAGTCCTTGAGGCTCTTTGGAAATAAATTGGTCAAAAGCCTATCATTGGAGGACTAATCAGGGCATATCGCATACAAGGATCAAAGATGTTGCTCGTGATCACCCTTGCCATCATAAAATGGAAACTCACTACAATAAAACCAGGTGGAAAAGGGTGCAAATATATTTCAAGTGCAAGAGGCTTATGCAAATAGATCTTAGGAATCGATAGAATGAGGAGACTTTAAAGCCTTTTATTCAATGTTTGTAACCTTATCCTCTAAGGTCTTTATAACTTGAATGAGTGTTTGAACTTTAGATCCATTGAGATGTAAATTACCAATTTGATTAGTCACCAATGGAGAAGTGAACATGGTTTATGTAGTAATAGGTATTGAAACCAATATTTGAATTGAAATAATTGGTAATTCCATGGTAGATGTAACAATAGTATTTTCAAGAAACAAAGGTAAGAAGACATTATTTATGCCTCCATTAGATGTAGGTAGATTGATTGGTATTGAATCATTTATAGTACCTTCTAAGGAATCACCATCACTAGATGAAGAAGTATTAGCTTTATCATGCTTACTTATTTCATCTCTTTTAACATACAAAAATGCATCCATTAAGCTCTTGTTATTATTGAGATGAATGATCAATACTTATTTATCTTCCATTTGAAATTAAGTTTTTGGATTAAATTTTTCAATTGCTTTTACAAACAAAAAATTCAATTTTTTTCAACAAAGTACAACAATCAAGAAAAATACAAAATATAAAACCCTAAACAACTTAGGGTTTTGAGCTCAAAGATCAGGTTCACCAAATGTTTAACCCTAAATTGGATGAGGATCCTTATTAGGATAGACAGGGTTAAAAATATATAAATGAATAAGCATAAAGGTGATAAACAGATCTATAGCAAGCTAACTAATTATAAAATTTAGATATAACATATACTACATTTATTATGTTGAGATATGCTAAAAATGGAAAGTACAACTATGCTAGATGTTGCAGTCATAAATAAATAAGACACTTAGCTGGTTCTAATGATAATATAGATTTGGATCTAGAATCGGTAAAAAGAAAACTGGAGGAATATTCTAAAATAGCTACCAAATTTTATATTAAGTGCCTCTTCATCTATAAACACTTGTGTTAGTTTGGGATAGTTATGTCGATGCTAGTGTCTAGATCAGATGTAGGTGTCTAGTATAGAATAATTACTTAAACAAGATGTGACCACCTGGGTTCTTCAAGCTTTATCATCACCTTTGCTCTAGAGCATTTAGATTTGGGTCATGGATTGATGTTCCTTGTTAAATAATCAAAACCTTAGTTCTTCACCTTCATAGTGGTTATGGGAAAAATGGGTTAATGGGCACATGATGTAAAGTTTCTTCAAAGCCTTTCTATCAATGAGTGTTGCATACATAGCCAATACTTTGAAGAAGGCCTAAGACTTATGTAGTTTTCCCCTATGTGTTGGCTTGTGTGTTAATCCTACAATATGTGATAAGCAAGTACAATAATGACCTAGCTTGTAACTTGGAAAATATAGCTATTGGGGTATTCCTTTAGTACTTCAAATGTATAAATGTGTTATACCTATGACTGCTATGGAAATAGGATAAAATAAGGAAGCTCGGCTAAATTAAATGTTTGATAGAATGTTTTTGGTAAGTTGCCTTGGTTTGTGCTAGGTCTTTAGTAGGTGAGGTATAACTGAAGGTGATCTTATATTTATGCCAATCTATTTAGAGAATATCTCATATAATAACACTTAGGTTGACCATTATGATATCTTTCATTTGTAAATTAGATGACTTTAGGGCACTGGACAATTACGTCAAAATATTACACCTACGTTAATGTATGTGTTTGCCTGGGACACTAGTGTCTAGGGAGTAGAAAAATAGGTAAGGATCATAACCTACAGAGGCATAAGATAAGTGGGTTTTAAGAATTTTGGGCAAGATAGAAGGCACAGGTCATCAAAATAATACCAGTCAAATTTAGAGACAGGCCAAGAGGCACAAGAAAGAGTAGATTTAAGAATTATGGAAGCAAGAAATGTCTAAAGCCAAGAGGAACATACAACGTATGATTTTTCCAAGTGTATAAGACTGAGGTGCTATATAGTTCATAAATATCATATATAGTAAGACACTTCATGTTAAAACATCAATTCAAATAAGTTGTAGTGGTATAATTATTTTAAGATGATCTAGAGATATTCAAAATGGTGAAGTCATTCATTCATAGCTCTTGAAACTAAGGGTTTTTTCATATATGATGAAACCATCAATATATGCAGGTGGTGGTTACATAATCACCTTTATGATTACGTAACTACTTAATGGTTTTATGATTACCGGTTTCTTTACTATGACAATTTTACCGCCAATCAAAATACATATATGGGAATGGTTGCAAACATTTCCACTTCCTCACAATGATTCGTATAAGTTTTTTGGTAAGTTCCTAGGTGAGATGACATAAATACAAACCTTGTAGAATGCAGAGGGAGGCATATAAGCAATGAGTGGCTTTGGAGTCAGATCCATGTTGTAGAATTATAATTTTGGGTCTTTGTTTATGTATCCCATTATTTTTCCTAGATGTTAGTGGTTATTAAGTGCTTGGACTATTTAATGAGGTGATGTAAGAGTATAAAGTATTTGTGTGCAAGCTTTGGACAATGTAGTAATGAAATCTCTATCCATGAAGACTAATAAGAGGTAGTAACTTGTACATGTTCAAAATTACATAGTGGAAAGAGGAATTTAGTTGAGTCACCCACTATATTTTTTCCCACATCAAGTTTTTTTTAGGTCATATATTGTGTTCTATGTGCTTTGTGATGACTTATGATTTATCTCTATTCATTATAGTAAGTTGCATTTTCAATTCTAACACTTCATACCTTTGTTTTAACAAGCAAAATAACTCAGAACAATAGTCATTCAATCATGTTATAATGGGAGGTTAAAATTAAATGTGTTGGTGAAGCTCAACATGGAACGTCCACCTAGTTCATAGATCATATTGGTATCAGAGTAGGTTTTCCTTTTGGTAGTAAAAATTTTCTAACACTTTCCACAAGATGTGTTAGTTTGTGTTCTTTATTGTGTGTGGTTTTATGTGAACATTGTCTAGATATATGTTAATTAGAATAACAACAAGTGTTAGTGTGGAAGGTGACTTGGTTCCCTTGAAAAAATACATCTCCATAAGGAAGTGGAAGAAAGAGTGAGAAGCATGGCACATTCTAATGAAAGATATGCACATGCAGTCAAAGAATAGTTTAGTGTGTTAGAAGAGGATGTTGCTAGTATTTATATTTCCTTGAAGAATTTTGATGAGTTAGAGTCCATCATGGGGATTCTCATGTAAAATCTTTGTGTTTCTAGGGAGGTGGTGAAATTAAAAGAGGAGGATGCTCTCGAGCATGAGAAGGTGGAAGAACAACCACATGCCAAACAAGCTTCACCTCCATTCGAAGTTGAGGTAAAGATAAATTCAACCATATGAAGGAGAGGTGAATGTAGAGAAGCTTGACAATTGACTAGATCAAATTGAGGTATACTTTAGTTTAAATGAGTGTCAATAAATCTCCTTTGCAAGGTTAAAGTTATCTAAACATGCATGAAATTAGTTTGAGAGTTATGTTAATTATTTGGTTATGAAGAAGCTACCACCCCTTAGTAAGTGGGATGACTTTAAAGTTCTGATTAAGAAGCAATTTTATTATATTTTTTATGAATATGAAAGATCTATTATTTAGAAATATCTCAGTCAATAACCAAGACAACGTGTGCAAGATTAAACTAGTATGTTTTGCAAGATGGTGGTTCAAATGGGTTAAGACATCTTTGATCATAACATATTGATGAAATATTTTGTGGGATTGCACAATCACATGAGAATGCTAATGTTGCATGCCAAAACCAATGATTTTGGTGAGGATTATTATCAAGCTTATTATCTAGAGATGGATGAAGACAAGGGTTTGTCTCCCTCTTCAAACCATAAGTATGGTGAGTTGAATGCTACTTCTATTGCTAATAAAAAATGTGTAAAGCATTTGGGCACTATAACATTAATGGTCATATTGAGGAGACTTATTGGAAATTGCATCCCATTAGGAACAAGAGGAAGAAGAAAAGGTCGTGCCCAAAAAAAATTCAATAGAAAAACTTAACTATAAACTAAGGAAAACATGGGATTTATTTTTTATTTGTATTTTTTGTTTGTTTAACTCAATACAATCATCAGATCAATAACCACCTATACTACACACAATGTGACACACAATTATTTTTATTAGCTTATATTTAATAATTAAGTTCCTCATGAGATTACCAATAAGGGTGGTAACTAAGTAAAGCCATCATAGTTGCTCCAAACAAAGAAATTTGAAACATTAAACTTATCTCAAAATTAGAGACTAATTATTTTAAACATTAATCTATCTAAACTCTATACTCCTCAATCTAAAAAATAAGTGGTTTCACTATAGGACCTTAAATTGAAGCGAGGAAAGAGGGTGAGTTAACCCTAACCTATCCTATGATGTATACATGTTGCCCCTAACATAACTTGGGTAACCTGCATATTTGCTCCTTAGAATTAGGGTCCAATGTAGTTCTCATTTCACTTATGATGGGTCTCCTCCATTATACGTCATCACTAAAAGGGGTTGGTGCTCTAAGCTAACAAGGCACAAGATAATCATGAAAATAAAGTTTATAAAGCTATAGACATTGAACTCAACGATAAATGACACACTCAAGTCATTTATCACATAACACATTTACTAATCAAGGTGTGTGCTCACTTACCTGAAGCACTCTCACATAAGAACTCAGATGGGAATCAAAATAATGATAAAAGAACAAATGTTCCTTAAGCTAAAGAGATAGGCATCTCAACAATATTTGACATACACTTATCAGAGAACCTTTATCCCTCAAGAGTGTTTACCAAGATGAGAATTCACAAGGTTCACTTGGGGGTACCACAAGGTCACTCCTCAACATCCAACTATAGTCTGAACCACTATATGTCCATGTATACCATGAAGATAATAACTAAAAGGTTATCAATGCATAAGGAGAACACCCTAAATATTCACGTTATGGATAAGTGCTTTAGGGGTTAGTTGTTAAAGCACATGTTCCAATAACATCTTAAAATTACTCATTGATGTTCATACTAGTAAAGTGTCCTACGGGTTAGTTATTTATGCTCATTCCCACTCATTGAGCTACTTACTTATCTGTGATGATCACCTTCATATGAAAAATTAGGTTTGGATGTAGTTCACCCATTATCAATGAGTGCCAATGAGAATGAGAAGGTTTCCAACCTTTGTTACTCAGTTATACGACTAGACTAATGTTGTTACCCATACGGGTAACACTATGACCACTAGATGGCCCAAGAGAGGTGACATTCTCAAGAACTAAGTAAGGGATTTGAATATATAGAAGGATGCATGATTAGACTGCCAATGATAGAGCAAGAAACAACCAATAACACATTTTATTAAGAACAAAACACCTTCCTAGATCTTAACCAAAAGGCACAACTAAGGCCTTATATAATTAGATGTGTTTAAAGTCAGATCTTAAACTAAGGTACTAGATAAATATCCAGGGCTATAAAAGTGTAGGATAGGCATAAAGAAATTTGAATATGACAAAAAGGGCTATTTAGTAATATCAAAACAAAAGGGCACTCTTACACAATAAAAACTCACCAAAACTCTAAGTTGAAAACCAGTACAAAGTACCCTAAGTATTAATTCACAAAAAAATGAGTTAAACTATTTAAGTGTTAAGGCATGTTTTTATTAGAATTAGCTACAAGATCTAATGAATCTAATAGAAAGCATAAATAAGAGATAAAATAGTAATAGTAATAAACAATAACTATATATTCACGACAATAACAGAAATGAATAAATAACTCAAATATGATGAATTACTTTGATAATTCAATATTAATTTGATGTAAAATACACAAATAACCATTGCTTATATAGAGCAAGGCGTGCAAGATAAAGATCAAAGAACTAACAGAACACGTGTAGTTCAATTGATATCTAACTACATGAATATTGGAGCGCAACTCCACACTAACAAGATAAGTGTCCAACTTGTGTAAATGGTTAACATAAGTTAACTACTAGTTAAGCAATCTTATCCTATCTTACCTTTAATAGTGGATTGGAACTCCACTGTAATAAGATAGGTGTCCAAGTTGACTACTAGCTAAGCAAGCTTATCTTATTTGGTGCAGATTATTAATAAACATAATAAACTAATTACATTAAGAAATTAGTGTACCAATCTAAATAATAAATAAAAGTAAATATAATAAAGCAAATAAATGCACCCCCCTATAAGTGAAGCATAGGTAGGGCTATGCAGATAAGAGTCTCAATAATGTGTAGTCATATTAGGTACTCTATACAAATAGATGAGGAAAGGAGAAAACCTGAAGGAAACAAAACTCTTCAAAATGAAGGTCAAGGAGATCCCTTCTAAAGAAATGATGTCCTACACCCCCAAAAGAGATTGCAAGTAAAGATACTTACTCTCAATAAAAGGTTTGGTGAAAATATCTACAATCTACTCCATAGGACAATATTGAAGATCAATTATGTCCGTTTGAATTACCTTATTGATAAAGTGCATATGGATCTCTATGTGTTTGGTTCTCTGATGATGAACTAAATTCTTTGAGATCTAGATAGTGATATAGTTATCATAGTAGATGAGTGATGGCTTTTGAAATGGAACACCAAGCTTAGTGAGAATATTTTGAAGCCAAATAGCCATAGTAGTGGTATTAATAACACCATAATACTCATCCTTTGTAGATGAAAGACCAATACCATGTTGCTTCTTGCTCTGCCAACAAATGAGGCTAGATCTGAAGTGAAAGCTGTAACTAGAAGCAGACTTATGATCATCATAATCACCAACCCAATCAAAATCTATGTATCCCACCAAGTCTAAACCTGTACCTATTAAATAGTGAATCTCATATTTTATAGTGCCCTGAATGTAGCTCAAAATATGTTTGGAAGCTCTCCAATAAAGCTCATGTGGTGTCTGCATAAAGTGTGAAACCATGCCAACTACATATGAAATGTCAGGCCACGTATGAGTCAGATAGATGAGGCTGCCTATAAGCTAGTGATGTAATGTGGCATCAACCAAGGGAGTGGAACAATGAAACTTAAGTCTAACTCTAGATAAGAAAGGAGTCGATGTAGGCCTACAATCAACCATGTGAAACTGAGCTAACAAGTCTATGGCATACTTGGGCTATAAAAGTGTAATCTCGAAAGAAAAATGTGTTATCTGAATCCCAAGAAAATAGTACAATAGGCCCATGTCTGTCATAGAAAACCTATCATGAAGTGTAATCTTAACACTAGTGATGGTGGATGTTGTATTCCCTATAATAATGAGATCATCAACATAGAGCACTAAGTATAATAGTGAATCCTCCTATCATAGAATGTAGACATTCAGATCTGAGTGACATCTTGAGAACCCAACTAAGAAAAGAAATGTGTCCATCTTGGAATACCAAGCCCTAGGGGATTGTTTTAGACTATAGAGAGACTTTTAAAAATGACATACTAATGAAGAATCCTGAATGAACCCCTGTGGTTGCTCTATATATATCTCCTCATGAAGATCTCCATGAAGAAATGTAGTCTTCACATCCATCTGATGTACAATCCAACCATGAGCTACACCAATAGCTAGTATCAAGTGAATGGAATTCATCTTAGTAACACGTGCAAAGGTTTTTGTATAGTTAATGCCTTCCACTTGGGAAAAACCTTTGGCCACTAAGTATGCTTTATACTTATCAATATTTCCATCGATTACAAACTTAGTCTGATATATCCACCTATATCATACTAATTTTCTTCCCTTAGGAAGAGGAATAAGATCCCAAGTGTTGTTATTAATTAATGATTCATACTCATCTCTCATCATTGAATCCCACTCAACTATCCCTATGGATTCCTAAAAATATTGTGGATTAGAAGTTGTGGCAATGTAGGAATGTGGAAGATCATGTTGTGATCATGTTCTCTTTCTATCTAATGGATCCTTAACAAGGGTCTGTATCTACCAAAGTCTGTCTAGCCCATAAAGGCATCAATGGGAAAGGATCTAGAGGAGGAACATGATATACTAAACCCTGTTAGGGAGGTATTACCTCATCATCCCTATGAGTAGAAGAAGCATGAGTATCATCGTCACTACTATCTTATTCTTCTAAAGAAGAATGAAAAATGTTAGAAGACAAGTCTAAAGGACTTTCTTCAAAGCAAACACTTCTCATTATAATAAGCTCATGTGAATCTAGATCAATGAGTTGTTATCCCTTAACACCATCAGAATATTCCATAAATATGCAAGTTTAACATTGTTGTTCTAAAGCACGGTGTTTATCTGAAGGTATATGAAGCCATGCTAGATTGTCAAAGACTTTGAAATGATGCACATCTGGCTTCTTATTGTACCAAGGTTTAAGAGGTGTTATCCCCTTTAAAGCTTTGTGAAGAACTCTATTCTATATATATGCAACATAATTGATCACTTTCACCTAGTAATCAGGTACTAATGATTTTGCATGAGTCATACAACTTGCCATCTCTTTTAAGAATCTATTCTTCCTCTCTGCTACACCATTCTACTAAGGTGTGTATGCAATTGAATGCTGAAGATCAATTCCTTCAAGAGCACATAATTATTCAAACTTGTTGTTCACATATTCCCTCCCATTATTTGTGTAGATGGTCTTGACATACTTCCTAGATTATTTCTCTGTTAGAGCTTTGAACTCTAGAAATCTATCAAATACTTCACTCTTGAGTTTAAAAAAATAAACCCAAGTATATCTAGAATAGTCATCAATAAATGTGAGAACATAATGGGTTTTAATAAAGAAAAAGTAGGTAATGGACCTATTAAATCACTATGAACAAGTTGGAGGACTTGTGTAGCCCTCCAAACCTTCCCTTTATTAAACTTATCCTCTGGATGTTTGCCTAAGGCATAACCATGACATACACCCCTTGAAAATTGAATCTGTGAAAGTCCTGTAACCATCTCTTGCAAACTAAGCTATTATAAATAGTGGTAGTTTAAATGACCAAACTACTCATTGCATAGCTTACTCACTAAATTAGTGTGTGAGAGCAAAGATGTAGAGGAAGACTGAGGCACACAATGTGAGAATGAATAAAGCTGAGTATGATTGTTGACTTTTCCCACTACAACTAAGGCATTATCCTCCAATTTTCTGATTGATATAGAATTGGGTGTGAATTCAATTGTCCTACTAGTATCAAAGTGAATGATTTGATAGACAGAGAGAAGGTTAGTTGATAACTCTAGCACACAGAGGACATCCTCAAATACACCACTATCAACATCAACTATACCTTTTCCTATAACGTCTACTTTAGAATCATCACCTATGAGAATATGAGGTAAAGAACTTGGTTCTAATCCAAAAAATTGTTCTTGATCAGAACCCATATGGTGAGAAGCACTTGAGTTAATTACCCATGACTTGGGAGAATTTTCTAGTGCAACTAGTGCCGTAGTTTTCCCTTTCCCTAAATTTGAAGGAGTGGAAGAATCTTTTGAGGAGGATTGATTGATGTTATTCTTCTTGAGAAGACCCTTAAGTCCATCTATCTCTTTCTTCCAGCAATCTTGTTCACTATGAAACCCCTTTTTTCAATAAGGGCAAGGAGTGTCGGTCCCTTTTTTTGAATCCCCTTTCTTATTAATGGATATAAGCTCCTTGTGAGGAAGATTGTTGCCCTTTATTCTTATCTTTCCATGACTTATTTTGATTATTCTACTTTTTTTTACTTGAACCTATATTTAATGTTGATGTTGAAACTTGCTTATGATGAGGTTGACTTGTAATTAGAGCTTGAGATTTGGATGACTTGATTAGACCTATAGCTATTAACTTTTCTTCTTCAACCATTAGAATCTCAGAGAATACCTCAAAGGTGGGCATTTGATATGTTGTGCCCAATGTGAGCCTATGAGTCTGAAAGCTAAAGATAAAAGATGAATATTTAGAACCTAATTTATGTAAGGCACTAAAAATCAATTGAATATCTTTTTTATCAATTTTACATTCAGAAAGTTATGCTCTAAGATCTATGACTTTACTGATGTAGTATTGTATTATAGCATAATTTTTAGGATCTAAACTAATGAGTTCGTTGTCAATTTGGTAACCATGAACCTCATCTATTTTTCCAAATAATGATGTTAATTTATCCTAAGCCTCTTTTGGAGTTGTAAATTTATCAAGATGAAAATTCAAATCTAAAGACATGTAAGACCGAATGCATCCAATTACCTTTGTAGTTTCAAAGAGAAAGTGTTATAACTCTTTTGCATCAGTAGGTGGAGTAAGAAGAGTTATTATGTAAGGTGTATATCCTAGCATCATCAATGCATTCCAAGAATTTTGTTTCCATGTGTTATAGTTATATGCTGTTAATAGTGGGAACTTAGGATTCCCCATGATGCAATTGGAAATAAACTGTCACAAAGCAAAAATCAAAATATAGAACACACCACAAACCCCCCCTGAATTACTTAGTTTTATCTCACCCAACAATTATTTTTTGTCACTTTATAATTGAGTGCAGTTACAAGGCTAGATTATAATTTTTCCAGTTTAAAAAAAGCTTAATTAGGCCCTCTAGTCTAAAAGTACAAAAAATATGCACTTTATTATAAAAATTTCTACACCAATGCATTGTGCTCCAAAAAATATTAACTTAAAAAAAAAAGGACCTCACTACAAGGTTGTATGTGAAAGTTATGAGCCTATGAAGTTGTAAAAATGAGGACAGACAAGATCTGCTATAGAAAAACCTAAATTTTGGACAAATCTTGAAAAAAATGAAAGTACAACAGTAAAGAACACAAAATTTTAAGCTATTTTAAAAAAAAATACTCAAAAGTAACTTCTAGTGTTCAAATGGTGGGCTCCTGAAGTTGACCTTTCAAATTTGCCTGCTGATTCGTGAGGCCTGCTAAAAAAAAAAAAAAATAAAAAACAATTTTTTTTCCCGCACAGTCTGTACGGCTATACCTAGCCACAAAAAAAAAATTTGCCTTTTGGGTGACTGTGTCCAAATTGAACAAATTTTATATGGATCTGTAGGTTTTGACACCTTCTAAACACAATCGTGAGGTCCATTTTGCTTGGAAACGGTTTGATTTTTAGGTGCTTTCTGGATTTGGGCGTGGTGCTTTTGAATCAAACCCTTGCCAATTTCACCTCCTGTGCCTAATTTGGATAAAATTGTAGATGATTTTGACTATTTCGAGCACTCTAAACTCAATGATAAGCTCAAAAATTCTCTATAAAGCTCCAATTTGTGTCTATATACAAAATCAAAAAATTGATCCTATATCTAGATATTTTTCTCTTGAATATTTAGTAATCTACAAATTCAAGATAACTCTGATTCCATGTTAGAATTAGCTACAGGATCTATTGAATCTAATAGAAAGCATAAATATGAGATAAAATAGTGATAGTAATAAACAATAACTATATATCTGAGATAATAATAGAAAGGAATAAATAACTCAAATATGATGAATTACTCTGATAATTTAATATTAATCTAATGTAGAGTACACAAATCACCATTACTTATATAGAGCAAGGCATGTAAGATAGGATCAGGGAACTCATACAACACATGTAGTTCAACTGATATTTGACCACATGAATAATGGAGTGTTACTCCACACTAAAAAGATAGGTGTCCAACTTGTGTAAATGATCAAAACAAGTTGACTACAAGTTAAGCAATCTTATCCTATCTTACCCTGAATAGTGGAGTGGAGCTCCACTGTAACAAGATAGATGTCCTAATTGACTACTAGCTAAGTAAGCTTATCCTATTTGGTGCAAATTATTAATAAACATAATAAACTAATTACAATAAGTAATTAGTGCACCGATCGAAATAATAAATACAAGTAAATGCAATAAAATAAATAAATGCACTAACAGTTTTCTAAGCTAGAGATAACTTATTTTAGACACCAGAACATTCTTATTTGAAAAAACTAACATTTATACTTAGCACTTTCTATCAAGACAATCTTTGCACTAATAATCTCACTATAAAATGAGTTTAAAACTAATTTTAACAAAAATAGTAAAAATCCAAATCATATCTATTTGATTATTCTTTTGGTAATTTCAAGCAATTACAATTGTATTACAACTTGCATGTTTGAGATATTCTATTATTTGGCATGTTATTTTAGTCAATTTGAAATAAAATTTGGAACAATAATTAATGGTGAAAAATTGTTTTCACAAATTGTCTTTGGAATTGGTCAAAACATATTGTTATAAAAAGAGTTAAATTTTGTCTAATTAGTGTTTACATGTAGTGCAACTTAAGAGAATTAGGTTTAGGTCTTGGATTAGGTAATTACTTATATCAAGTATTTATTTCTTTTGATTTTCAAAAAGGTTTTCACAAAGTTGAAAATGATATAAAATATTAAAACTTGTTTGCTAGGCGAGAAGGAAATTATTTGATAATTAGTTTGATTTAATTAGATTATAAAACATTTTAATCATGTTTAGAGTAAAGGTACATGTGCCTCATGACAAGTCTATTTTTATGAAGCATGGCTAATATTAATTAATAACATTATGATTATGATTTGTTTCTAAAGTAAAAATTAATACTTGATGAACTCCTCTTAAATTATTTATTTTCAAATAATAAAATTGGGGATACAACTTGAAATTCAAGGTCAATTAGTTTCTCAACAACATTTTATGTTTTCTTAGCTGATTAGGATGATTTAGGTTATTCACCTTTATTGTAATAATCAATATAAAATGCATTTGAATTAGTTATTGACATTGTGGGTTTCATCACTTTTTAAACTATAACAAGGTTGTTGATAACTATTTATATTAACGATAAGTATTAAAATTCCAAAATTAATAAATATAAGAGTTTATAAATCTAATTTCCTAAACTATCACAACTGAAAGTAACCATTCATTATTGTAAACATTTAGAAAATAATGATCTCTTAGATACATAGTTTTCTAAATTTATTTCACTAGAACCTGATGGTTGTTTACATATTTCTTAGTTTTAATAAGTTATTACAAGTTAGAGAATCAATTTAGTTTTGCATGTCATTGCCTTTGTAATGCAATATCAACAATAAAAATATTAGTCATTAATATTATTTATTTCTAATTTTACTAATAACCCAAGATTAGGTGTATGCCCAATTCAAGATTTATATAGTTTAAAAGTTGCATGGCCTAAATGTGTATACATTAAGTATACTTGCTTTGTTATATAAAGTATAAATTTCAATCTCTTAATATATTTAAGATTTAGAGCTTATTAAATACTCATTATTTCTTAATATTCAATTAAAAGGTTAAGAAATTTATGAATATATAATCATATGTGCATGTGTGTGTGTATATATATATATATATTATATATTTGACATTTATTTTTTGAATACACACACACACACACACACACACACACACACACACACACACACACACACACACACACACACACACACACACACACACACACACATAACTATATGTATGTACTTATATATCTAGGGCTCAATGCATGCACACACACACAAATATAACCCTCATTATAAATAAAACAAAAATCTAAATAAATATATATTTATAGGCCCTAAAACCTTGGTGCAAGCCATATTTCAAGGCTTCAAAACTCTAGAGGTGGGGCGTCACTTCCCACCTCCATTGATTATGTTGCTATGGGGTCATTTGGCTACAACTAGGACTATCATAATCGCGACTGGTAACCGCTAGCCGTGGGAGGAATGACTATGTCGTCTCCCCCCCACTTTACTTAAAAAATAAATAAAATGTTAACAAAGTTTGTTTATTAATTTATTTTATTGTTTTATTATTATCATTATTTTTATTTGATATATATTAAAGAAAATAAATCATTTTATTATATATATAATAAAATGATTTCTTTTCTTTAATATATATGAAAATGTATCATTTTTAATGTGTGTATATATATTTATGAGTATTTAAATGTATGTGTGTATTTTTTTTACAAAAATATAAGCTTATAACACTTTTTTCTTAAATAAAACAAACCCATAATGTAAATCTTTATATACACAATGTATATGTACAAATTTCTTCAAAACATAATTATTTTTAATTTTACCATTTTTTACAAACATGTATTTAAAATCATGTATCCAAAACAAAACAATATTAATCCATTTATTTGTTTCAAAATGGATTTGTTTCAAGCATATAAGGTATGGACAAAATAAGATTTGATTATTTGTAGCCTTCAAGCATGGGTTTTAATGAATTTACACAACAAAGAGGAAAGAGGGGAGTGAGAGAGGAAGTGTTATAAAAAGTCTTTCCATTAAGCCAAAATTTTTACTAGAGAGAGAGTGTGTTTAACAATCGATTCAACATTTAAAAACAACAATATAAACTTGCCAAGTTTCTTCTCTCCATTCCAATCTCCCTCGAGCGAAATGAACAACTAAAACAAAGCTAAGAGTAGGCCATAAAAAAGGAGCCTAATATCTTTTCCCAAATTGTTTTTACCCAACTCATTAAATGGAAGGGTACTATCTCTTACATGGGCCACTCTTTATTTTATGAGTCCATAACTCCACTTACATGACCTTGTAAGGCCATGTGGGTTTACTTGTGCAAGTAACCCACCTTGTACATTCTCTGACAAGGTCAAAGATATTTTTACACTCCACATCAATTTCTCTTAAATTTCCCTTTTTTATAGTCCACAAATTCTCATCCACCCACCTTGGTCTAGGCCTACCTAATAACTTCTCTAGCCATCTTAGAGAAGCTAGATACAAGTTTCTTAATAAACTAAATTATATTATTCCTTATAATTTATCTAGCTTTAAATATTAACTTTATTGATTTAGGGTTTAGTAATAAAAAAATTATAATTGTATTTCAACAAATGAAGTTTTCAAATAAGAGGGGACAAAATTTGAACTTATACGCATTAGAAGGGTCACCATAAAAGGTAAACATTCCAAGGCTACTAGGGCACAACATTTCTACGTAAGGGGTATTTCAAAAAGTTATGGCCTTGGTTATGGAAAAAGAGGATGGATATAACCAAGATGGATAAGATATGATGTGTTTTGTCTTCCTTCAAGGGAAGGTATGTTTGGGCAAAGACACTCAGTAAAAAAATGAACCTTCTAAACTTTTAAATACCAAAATTCATATTAAGAAGACAAAGATAGATGTTATTTTTGATTCATGATCTAAAGCAAACTTAATTAGTAAAAAGTTTGAAGATATACTTGGGTTGGAAGTGTACAATCATCTAAATCCTTATAAATTAGGATGGGTACAAAGAGCAAAGATAAAGGTTTCCAATAAATATAATGTTGAGTTCATAATAAATGAACATTTCATTGACAATGTTGTTGTACATGTAGTACCGATGGATGTTTGTGGCATAGTATTTATCATCCCCTAAATGTATGTGTGTGAGTCTTCAAAAGAAGGACAAATCAATATCAGTTGGTCAAGGATGGGAAGAGTTATACTATCATTCCTATAAAGGGAAATATTATATATCTTTGGTAAGTACAACTCAAGGTAAAAGTTTATTAAATGTTAGTGGGAATATGTATTTTCTCCTTTTGAAAGATGGAGGGATATGCCAGTGCAATCCTTTGCAAGACATATCTATTAACCAAAGGTATAAGTTACTACCTAGGTGTCCTTTATCTATTTTAGTCTTTAACCTTATTTAATGCAAGGAAATCAACCACACAAGGGGGAATGCGAAGGTGAATGTTGTAGTTCACAAGATGCATCCCCAAGAGAAGGCAAAGAAATGGGGACAAAGATTCCTTACACACTGAGTTATTGAAGCTTTTGGGGACCAAAAGCCTCAAATTAGGAAGGCATGATCCAAATATAAAATGCAATATACTAACTATGTTTGATAGATATTTCCATTGTTCCTAATTTATGTAATTCATGATTATAAGAAACTTTATGTTAAAACATTAGTTCAAATATTTTTTAGTGGTAGAACTAGTGTGATGATTATCCAAACATCTTTATAATGGTGAATTCATCAATTTTTAACTCTTGAACCTAAGGGGATTATCATAGATGATGAAACCATCGATATGTGTAAGTGGTTGTTTTGTAACCACCAATATTTATAGGTAGTGATTGTGTAAATTACCTTGATGATTGTGTAACCATTGGTTTGTATACTATGGTAGTTTTGCCACTAGCCACAATACATGAATGAGAACAATTACAAACATTTCCAATTACTCGTGATGGTTCATTTGAGATCTTTGGTCAGTTCCCAGGTGAGTGGGAATAAATACAAACCTTATGGAAAGTAGGAGGTAGAGAAGTAGTGACTGGTCTTGGAGTTTGATCCATGATATGGAATTACAAGTTTGGGTCTTTGTTCATGTATGTCATTGTTATCGTAGTTATTAGTGGTTCTTAAGTGTTAGGACTACTTAGTAAGTTGTTGTACAAGTGCAAAACATTTATGTGAAAGTTTTGGATATTGTAGTAATGAAATCTTAATCCATGAAGGCCAAGAAGTGGTAGTAACTTGTACATGTTCATAATTACATAGTGGAAAGGAGAGTTTAGTTGACTCCCCCACTAGAGTTTTTTACACATCAAGTTTTATCCAAGTCATAGATTATGTTTTATGTGCTTTGTGATTGTAGATATCTCATTTCTTCCACTTCAATGTCATCATTGTTCACCAAATCACTTTATTTTATGGATTAACCCTATTTTATTTTGATCACCCAAATCCATTGATTTAATCATCATTTTTATCTTGAATTATGACAATGTGTCCCTAATCATTTTAATCAACCGCATCATGTTCCTGAATTTGTTTTATGCATCCCCAACCAAGTTATCACTTTGTCACATCGCTTCTAGTCAATTAAATTGTTGAATAAAATTAAATTCATCCAATCCTAAAAAAATCACACCATATTGAAATTAGTTAATTAATGTTTGTTAATTATCTAATCTCATCAAAATGGATAATTAAGAATGCATAATTAGTATTTCCTATAAATCAATAAATTATATTTTCTATCTCAAATTTGTGATGTCATCAAAGGACCCACTTGGCAATTTAAAAATCATATTCCAAAATTCAAACTGTCCTTCCCTAGGAAAAATAAATGCAAGGAGAAAAATGTGTAAGCAAGGTCTATGACATGATCTTACACACTCCAAACTTTCATGAGTATATTTCCTTACATGCTCTTACACACTTCACACATGGAATTAAATGAGATGTAGGACATCTTCTCATCCATTGATTTGGATCTTCATTCAATGGTCTAAAATCACTTATAAAATTTATAAATTGAGAGGCCACCTTCCATTATCAAAAAGCTTATTCATGAAATAAAGTTCTTCCTAATTATCCAATAAAGCTTCAATCTACATCCTTGTTAATCATATACCATCATCCATTTGCAAGGGGAGATGATATTCATTTGATCACATGCATCCACCAAGAATTGAAACTACAACCATCACTTTTGAGCACATCGAATCAAAAATAGGAGGATAAAAAATACATAACTAATATTTACAATTGTAATTGTATTCTTTTTACCTTGCTCAATATAAGGACATGTGCTTAAATTAGTTAGATATTTCAATTTCATTTTGATTTATACTACCTCATACTAATATTTATTTCATGATGTTATATATGGCATGACCGGTGGGAGCATGGGCATCCCACAATCCCCTTTTAGGTCTTTCAAGCTTGATTTTCCAACAATTATACACTTTTCTAGCCAAAATTACTCTAAAAGTTCCCAAAAAATCATTAAAATTGGCATTCCTAGGCATATGGTAGGAACATCATGTTAATCAATGTAATCATCCACGAAATTGGTGGAATCATGACCAACTTAAAACTCTATTTACTAACTTTTTAAAAATTGTTTAAAATTTGGTGAAAATGTATTATTTTTCAGTAGAAACATTACAAGTGTGTTTGTAGGGAACATAAAAAAATTGTCCTAATTTTGATGCAATCATTTAGATTTTGGAAGAAACATCTCTATTTATTTTGATAGTCTATGTTTGCGAGGTGGAAGCATCATCCTAAATTTAGTGGCATCATTCATAATTAGGCAAAAATGTCTCTTTTTATTTTGACATTCTATATTTGCAAGGTGGTGGAATCATCCTACTTTTAGTCTTCATTCTTATTTTGGCAGAAACATCTCTACTTATTTTGGCATTTTATATTTGTGAGTGGTAGAATCATTCATATAAATAGAAAAATATCTATTTATTCTTACATTCTATGTTTTCAAAGTGGAAAAATTATCTTAATATTGTCAAAAATGTTTCTATTTTGGTAATTTTTTTTTTGTTTTTTTACTGTGTTTTTTTGCAGTGGTATAATCATTTTGTGTTTCAGTGAAATCATCTTGATTTTAGTGGAAAATTTGGTAGTTTGTGATCTAACTAGTTTATGGAGGATCTACGCTTGTCAAAGATGAACTACTAATCTATCATTTATAGGTTTTTTCACTTTTTAAAGTCTTAAATCAACAAAATAAATCTCTCACACTTATTTTTGGGCTTAAAAATTGAACACACTTATTGATTTGGGTACCAAAAAACTTGTTTACTTGATTTAGTTTGTTTGTATGAGTGTATTTGTGTAATCTAATAACCCCGTATGTTCTTCCCTTACACAATGAGATGATTCCTAATAATAAAGAATGACATAGACTGATTATTTTTATCCTTGATGGACACTACATATGCTCTTCCATCACACCTTTGGGCGATCTTTGGAATCATAAACAACATGCATCTCTTTTATTTTAGATGTGTGACTTATAACTTGAACCCTGAGTATAAGTCTTTAG
The DNA here is from genome assembly GCA_037957365.1 of Torreya grandis. Taxonomy (NCBI): domain Eukaryota; kingdom Viridiplantae; phylum Streptophyta; class Pinopsida; order Cupressales; family Taxaceae; genus Torreya; species Torreya grandis. The sequence continues at coordinate 5,800,184 of JARHVA010000219.1, read as the reverse complement.
GGTTCTGCATTTGGGATTTCATCCCCCAATATTTGGACCACCCAATGTTTGAATGGGGTCTAGAAATTAAGGGAGGAGTTGTCATTATTGGCCAAGTTGTGTGTTTTAAGTGCATTATGAAGTGAGGGTATTTAATGCTCTAATACACAAGCCCTAGACAACACCCCTTGAAGGATGATTTTTGGGAGGCACTGTATTGAAATCTCATGGATGAAGTGGGCATAAAGGAACTAGACCCTATAATGCAACCCATTAATTAGCCTTTTTGATGGACTTGGCCCCATTGTACTATAAGGTATATAGGGGATGCACCTAGAAATCCTTGTTTATGTCTAGCTTAAGACCCTTCAGTCATAAACAACTACCAGTACATGGGAAACATCATCCCTGAAAATTACCCACCACATACAAATGTAGAGTGAGGGTTGGAAGACCAACCTAGTTACCACTTTATGTGAGTAGATCAGTGGGCTAATAGTTGAGTTGTACACCTTTTATAATAAGCACATGGATTTTCATTTATGTGTTTTTGTTTGATTTCTATCAAAACCCATATTTATTGTAGACCTTAAACAATTCAAACAAAACCACATCTATTAAAATTTAAAATAATTCAAACATCAAATCAAGTCAAACATTGAGGTCAAGGTCAACATGTTCAAGTTAGATCAAGTCAACCTTTCAAAGTCAAATGACAACTTAAATCAAAATTTAAGCATCAAGTCAAATCAAGTTAGCATTTTAAATTCAAATTAAGTCAAATCAAGTCAAGTCAAAGTCAAATCAATTCAATTATTCAAGTTAAATTCGATCAAGTTTTCAACCCAAACTTCAAAAAATCCCAAAATCCTAAAAATTAGAAAAACCTAAATCCTAAAAATAAAAAAATCCAAAAATTCCAAAAAATCCAAAAAATTCTAAAATTCTAAAAATCAGAAAATTACAAAAATGCTTAACAATCAAAATATCTAAAAATCTTAAAAATTAGAAAATCCTAAAATCCTAAAAATTAAAAATTTTCAAAAATTAGAAATCCAAAAAATTCCAAAAAGAGATATAAATCCATAAAATCTTTGTACAGATTATCATCCTATTCCACATTAGACCTTCTCTTGATTCCATTTTGGGCAAGATCATTATCATTTTAGTGGACTAAGTTACTTGCTATCTCACTCTTGTGTTTGCACATTTCCTGGGGGGTGTCTTTCATCTGTTAACTATCATTTACTTACACCATCCATTTCATCTTCCTTAATGAGAGAACTAATCAGTTTGAAGTCCACACAGACTATGTAGGAAACACTCAGTTACATGGGGTTTTTGAGGACAAATCAACCCATATTCCCATGTCCCCCTATTTTTTATCTCAACTTTCACATCTTTAATAAGTAATTATAATCTCATTTATGATTGATCTTGCCGAGCTTGTGCAATTTTTATGTTTGCAAGTGTTTTGGTCCATATCACATACCTCCCATTTGTGTGTTGTGCTATGATTTATATCATGCACTTAGTGTGTGGCCTTATTTAGGGATAGTTATTACTACATCTTCATAGATACATCTATCTTCACAGACCACTTATAAACCCTTTCATTGCATATGTTATGCATGCCTTGATGTTATATGTATTACTATGATGACATACTCTCCACATGTTTACATGTTTTTGTTATGATATTATCTTTATATATGACATGATATAACTCACTTCTCTCTTGAGATGGGCTATTTACAATATCCATCCCTCACCTCAAAGGGGGGCATATTAGTGGGCTTTTTCAAAGAGACTAAAGCCTCCATAAGCAAATTTGAGTATAATAAATAATTTTTAGAGGTCATGTATGATTCAAATATTATATTGGGATAATTATTTGCAGTCTTTAAAGAGATTTTATGGGCATATGTACTCCATTTCACACTCCTTGAGTAGAAAATTTCAAATTGATATATATTTAGATATATTTGGGGGAATGTGTATTCCATTTTAAAAGATAGATTCAATTGGGCATGGTGTTGGTTCATGCACATTATGAAAAATTATAGGTGGCACCAATTCAATGGGGCATGGTGCTAGTTCATGTACATTTATAAGTATTTTCAATCATGAAGCAAACCTGAATCTATAAGTCCATCTATAATGATTGATTCATGAGATTTTTAGATAATGTACATCTAGGTTAAACAATGCTCAATGACCATCGCATCATGCATAGATAATCCATTGTGTGGTTCTCACCATACCAACTTGGGGTTACAATATCAATGATGGATTAATTATATATGGGTTAGGGGCATTTGTATTCTAATCCATGGCCCTTGCCTTAGTGAAATTTTAGTTTGGGTATCAATAAAATTCAATTTATTTATGTTCTCCATGTGGTTCAACAAGGAAGCACAATTCTCCAATGCTTTGGCAAGATAAGTTACAAGGCAACACAACTTACTCACATACACATCTATTTCTTCCTCGTTCTTTCAGGTTTCATGTTTCCAGTATAGTTCAGATTTCAATTTTTAATCTATGGACATTGACTACTACATTTTCATTTCAGGTGTTTCTTGGAGCAACTTTCACATTTGGATCATTCTCCCAAAGATGAAGTGTGTTATACACACTTAGATATATCTTCATCCTTTTACTCTAGTATTTTCATTGCATTGTAATACTAAAATAAAAGGGGGGCATTTTTAGATGCTAAAATTTGGTATTTAATACTTGGCAATGCCAATATTGACTTACACTTATCCTATAGGACTAGTGCATCTCTAAACAACTCTCATTTTCCATTCCCACACACCTACATGCTATTTATGAACCTGATCCATTCTATGTTGCCATTAGTCACTTATATGAACCTCTTAGTTTGTGCTACATTAGTTAAATATACTGCTCAGACATTTATAGATCACCACACTAGAATTTATGTATCCTAAATAATGACATTGTACCCAGATAATAACATCAAAGTTACTATCCTAAGGCTGACATTACCACCTTTCACCTAGAAATGATTATTTTTAAAAATAAAATCATTTCCTTAGGTCGACCCATTCACCTAGCATGTTGATGGTGTGAGAAATTACAAAATTAAAAATGTATAAATACAATTCAAGGTCAAACGTATTCAACATATGGAAATCTCAAGTACCTATCAAAATTTAGACACCTAAATCTGGTCACATGTTATTGACAATGTTAATTCTTGAGACATCTTGAACCATTTGACTTATGCCCATATACATGACTCCTATTCACCATTCCTCTAAGACATTTATCTATATATGGGCTTGACCCCTCTATTTATTATCACTATTAAATATGTACTTCCAGGTCAATGCTCAAATTGTCTTATATCATCTCTCAGACTAATCCAACCTCAGGATAATTATATTTGCTTTTCTAGGATAAGTTCATGCTAAGTAGACAAGTCCATCATGTGGACTTATCCACATAGAGAAGCCTCGTCATCATGCCAATCAATGACTAATTTCCAAAATTTGAAATATTCATTCGGGTCATCTCACATATTTCACAAGTCAGGTAACAAAAATTATCCAAAATGTTCACTATAAATACAAATCAAAGTTCATTCAATAAGGGACATGATTTTTATGTGGTACCTATCTTTTACAATATTGCACACTAAAAAAATATACCCCATTCTTCCCATTTTCAATATAAATCACTATGAGCAATTAAAACCAAGTTTGAATAATTGCAAATCAAGTCAATAGTTAATATTTTCAAGTATCAAAGCCAAATTTCTAGTTGCATACATATAGTCAAGGAGCACAATTGCACAATCAACTAGGTGGGAGAACTATGTGTGGCTTGATTCCCTCATTGAAGTATCTAGATATTTAGGTGATGGTCAATCATCAACAAGGGTGATTGGGGTTAGCTCAACCTATTACATTTCCCCTCTTTTTTTGCAGGTTTCTAGTTATCACAATTATCCATAGAGTTTCCAAGACAAAGAGAAGGAAAACAATAATTTCTATGAAAATTACACATAAGCAAAGTATCTCAGCCCTCTCAATATCCATAGGTGTAGGTGGTATAATAGTCACATATTTTTCATAGTCAAAACAAATAAGTCCATAGTCAAAGGAAATAATTGGCCTACACTACTATCCATGGAGTGTAGACCTACCCAAAAATATTCATAGACCCTGCTTCTAGGTCTACGTTGTCACATTCCTATTTTATTGTGATTCTCACTATCATACATTAATTACAACCAACTAAAAATTAGAAAATTTGAGTGACTTATTATTGGTTATTCTTACTATTTTTAGCATATGTCGCTTGTCAATTTCAATTTCAGTCAATTCTACTTTACATTTAGATTTATGATTTAATTTCATATATTTCAATCTGAATAGGTTTGTCAAGGTTTATACCTATTGAAAAACATTTATTTTTTAAATCAAAAATAGGGTGAAACATAAAGATACAACTATATATTGAACAAAGTTTCCCTATTCTTACCAAATCATAAATCAATTAGGAGTAGTTATCAACTAAGTCTTAAGCATATCAAGCCAGGCCAAGAGCCAACATTATCAAGATCAAAGACAAGTTTATAGGTGCATTCATATAACAAAAGAGCAAAATTTCACAATCACAATAAGGGTAAGAATTACGTGTGGCTTGGATACATAGGGAAGTGATCATTCATTAGTGAATGTAATTAGCACTAGCTCACTTTGTAAAGTTTTTTGCCTTCATAAATGGACCCAACATTTTGAAGAGAAGGAAGTTGATTTCTAGAGTTACTCACATAATCAGGGGTCAAATATCACATATTAAAAAACATATTAATTAGGCACACTACATTGGTATAGTCACAAAGAAGTAAAATATCATCAGACAATAACATTAGCCTCAAATCACTAGTATTTGATTAATTTATCCCAATCCTAATGTTAGTGACCTTGTAAGCATAAATATATAGTTAAAAATTTGGATAGATCACAAAACTTATTCATGTCCATTATTATTATTATCAAAACATAGTCACAGTCAACTAATAAAATAGTAAAGCTAACTATTTTGACTTATATAGTAAGTTACATTATTAGTTCAGTCATGATCAAATTACATTTAGATTTATGCTTAAATGTCATTTATTAAAATCTAAATCAATCACTCAAGTTCATCCCATTATGATTCATGTTAATCCAAAAATAGGTTAACATATGTAAATTAATATATGACTTTAAATTGACAAATGGTGATAATAGATGAAAACATCAACAGTGCTCAACTTATCAATGAAGGGGAAGCTCAATAGCAACTCTCTAGATGGTGAGAGATTTTGGAGGGAGAAATATGGATGAAAGATAAATGGTAGACATGGAAAATTATCAATACCAAGAAATTTATTTCCAACATGCAAGAGGAAGATTCAATGCATCTAAGTTTCCCTAGTTCAAATGACAAGTTTTATGGCACAAGTAAGGACTAGTGGTAGGTGGCTCGTATATCCAAACAAGAACAAAAATAGTTTGTTTGGGATAAGGTGTAATAATCTAGGTCTGTTTTTGAGTGAGGGATCCTAGTTTTATCAAGGGAGAAATGGGTGGTGAGTTTGTATTATAAGTACCTAGTGAAGATAATCAACACAAGGCTTCTACATATCAGATTCAAGATGGAGGACTCTTTTGGGTGGATATCCCACTACAAATGGAAAAATAAATAATGGAGTTTTGCCTCCCATAAGATTGCTTAGATTAGTTTACAAAGGATATGGAGAGCTAGTATTTTGTGGGCAATGTTTGTGGTAAGTGGCCTTTGCTTACTTAATTCTGTAGTTGGATGGAAATCACTTGGAATGACATCAACCACCCTATTTTTACCTTTAGAATGGGTTTTATCTTATCAAGTTATAGGCAAGATAAGATTTAAGTTTCATTTGCTCTGAAGGCCTATGGTTTCATGGGAGATCTAGGTTGATTTTTTGCCCTTGGAAGCATTTATTTGACCCCTTTTACATCAATTTACAATAAGATCCCCATTTAGATTTGATTTTATCATCTCCCTTTGATGTTGAGAATTTTTTTTTATTTCAAATTGATAGCTAAGAAGGTGGGTTCCTTTATTAGGATGGATCCAAAGGTAGATGGGAATCAAACAAATTATGTTACGATATGCATAATTTTAGACTCTTCACAACCTATTGTTAGCTCAATTTAGGTTTCTTCCAAGCATGGGAAGTGGATTTAGTAGGTGAATATGGAGGGGATACCATTCAAGTGTCTTATATATAACATAATTGGGTGTAAAATATCAACTTGCTCCTTTCCTAGAGCCTCAAGGTTGCCTATGCTCAAATTCTATAAATGGGTTCTAAAAGTAAGATCCATAGATTCAAATCCTGGTCACTTCTCTACCCAAGATATCAAAATAGAGTTGGGCTCTCCTAGGTTTCTTGTGAACATAAACAACAACATGATTAAGTTTTACCTATTCATTTATAAGGATAAGTGAAAGAGTAGAATTTGGAGTTAAGTATAGTCCCAATGGATTTAGAATATTTTGAGGTATATAAGGATATGGATCCTTTATCCTTTGAATCTTTTCAAGAATAAGATGAGAAAAAAATATCAAGAGAAGGAAGAGAATACTCTGTACATTACAAAAGTTCATAACATTCCCCAAACAAAATCATTGTCTAAAAAAATTAATTGTGGAAAACCAACTTGGAGAGGACAAAGAAAGGAAGCGGAAAGGTTGTAGATGGATACTATGGATTCTATTGATAAAGGATCTAAGTGGAATATGGAAGATCTCTTTTCTCACAAGGGAAGAAGAGTGATAGACACACCAACCTAGAATTTCAGGTAGTGTTGAAGAAATAGTTAATTTTTTAAAGGAAAATATGTTGGATAAATGTATTTGGGGTCTTTTAGATCTTTATGCATTTTTTGGGATCTTAGGTTCTATTAGTCTGTCTAGAATCCAACATGATTTTTGGTATCTTATTTTTTTTAAATAGGTGAGGGACGCCCAACCTATTTTATGCATAAAAAAATACACGAGTTTAAATTATCAAATGGGATGATCTCAAATGGTAAATTATTGAAGCTTTTATAATAGAGACCCGTGTTTAGATCCCCAAGAGATGTGTTACTTGTTGAACTATACAAATGTTGAATGCTGGAATCAAGTAAACTAATGCATCCAATTATGACCAATTATGATTGCAACATATCCCAATGGATGCGGCCGAGTGCAAGTGGTGGGTGAATTTAACAAAAGAGATACCCATAAATCATGGCATGTAAGATGATGGACACCCTATAAGGGGAATTTACCAAAAAAAACATGATTTTAAATTATCTTTCTTGATAAATTTTGTTAATAATCCAAATTTTGCACACATATAGCATGGCACATGTAACTACAACATGAAATTGTTTTACTTATTTTATACTTAATGTGATATAAACAAAGTAAAACTATAAGTATTTAGATTATATAAAGTAGGAAAATAATCATACAAATATGAATGTAAAAGGGCAAATTGATATTATACTTATAAGATTAGAAATTTATAAAGAAAGATGGAAGAGAGGCACTTAACTTATTATAATATTTTTTTAGTATATCAATTAGGCATGCAGTAATAAGCATCACAATAGATACATTATATAAATCATAACATCACACACAATAGAAGTATACACGATAGAAATCATGACACCAAGATCAACAACAATCATATATGTACCCTTGCATATGCACATAAAATCATGATCATGAATCAAATAAGAACTCAAGATACGACTTTACTTTGACTTGAATCTAAGCTGACACGAACACAACATGGCCATGACATGGACTAGAGGACCCTTTGACACAATTGGGACATGGAAAGACATGATCAATGCACTCATAAAACATGCAATATAAACACATAAATGATCACACATAATGTTATAATCATCAACATCAAACACACAATGAGCAAGCAATGTTAGTTAGAATAATCAATCAATATCATTATCTAACATAATAAAACATAATGTCCATAATAAATATCACTCTAGAAAGTATAAGCAAAACCAAGGCATGTGTAAATGTCTCCTATGATCAATGGACCATAACAAAAAGATATAACTTGATAAGTGTGCAAAGATGCTCCTAGTCTAGGCATGCCTCCAATGTAGAAAGGTAGTCCATGTGTGGAAATAATGTCACTCAATTGTATGTCCATGTATCATATTTAACTTGTATGTCCTACATCCCACTCATGTATACTCTAAAAAACATGTGCATAGAAAATGAAAATGTATTTCACAATGCATGTGATAAATATAATCAATCAATTATGTTTACTAGCAAAGCATGTCATGAATAAGTATCTGTTTATATTTTTGTATTTTTTAATATTTGAAATTTCTTATTTTTTATAATTTTGTATTTTTCATTTTTTTGTATTTTTAAATCTTAACACATCTCCCTAATAACCTATTATCCCATCAATGGGATGTTCATATGTAGGTCCTAGATCGACTGATATGAATGTCACACACCTTGGGCGAGGAATAACATGTGTGTCATTGTTAGAATAGGATAAAAAATCACGTGTTGTAAATATCCAACATCATCATCATATTCAACATGATCATGTGTATGGTGAATATCTATAGTAACCATAATAACATGTGGAATTTGTTTTATGTTAGGAGAAAGTGTCTGTGTTGTGGAACACACACATAAGTTTGTGTATAACTATCTTAAGACCTAACTGAGTAGGTAAAATCTTCTGAAATTGAATAGATCATGAATGTAATGGACATTAGAGAATTGATATTTGAGGAAGATTAATTAGGTGTCTCTATGTGACTTCATAGGATGAACTTGTATAGGTTGTTGTGGAGATAATATAGTGAATGTCTCTAAATTGAATGAGGTATTCATAGATAATAACCACTTGGTTGTTATAGATACACGTTAAGTATTGATGTATCATAGATGTTATTGAATGTATCTTATGTATACTTGAACATCCTAATATCATTTTTAATAACCCAATATTGATCAAAACTAAGAACTAAGTAACAATGGTTGTAGGCCCTATCATAAATCATAACACAATGCCCCCAAGAGGGTTTTTTGTTTTCCATTGAATCATTTTACTGTAAAATCCTTACTAATCAAATATCTATGTGTATCTGAGTTCATTAAATAATGTTATAGTGCATATGTTTTAACTTGACCTGTTATCCACCTTAACACTATGTATAATATGTGAGTCAATGAAAACACATATAAACAAAATTGCATTGGTAGAATCATCATCAATAATCTCATGGTCATTGAATGTGATTTTATGTCATGGTACTTGCATATCTTGAAGTGTACCAATAATACCATTTGTAGGATGAGCTTTGTCAATTTTAAAAGTATAATAATTTGGAGGATGATGTTCATTATAAGTCATATGCATCTCTAGATTGGTCTTGGTTTCTGTGACCCATGTTTTGGAAATGTATCCAAAAATATCATAAGATTTGCATTTGGGAAATGGATCCAAAAATATCATAAGATTCACATTAGGTTGTGCAACTAAATCATTCATAGGTATATTAACATCATTGATCTCAATAGTGTTGTTCTCAATTAAATCTTGTATCTTGTGTCTCAAACCATAACATATATTAGTTGAATGTCTTGTATATATATGTTAATAAAAATATCATTTATATTTAACCCCTTAGGCTATGCTTTTATCATATCAACCTAAATAGGTGGAGGGAGAGATATGAGATAACACTTGATTAGATTTTATAACACCTTATGATGAGGTTATGATAATCGTGTAAATTGCCTCCTTTTAGGAGTCGAAAGGATAAGCCTAGATCTCATTCTTAATATTGTTAGCCTTGGATTTCAAATTTGGTTTGCTTTTAAACTTGGCATTAGAATATGTGGGACGGTTATCCCATACTTTAACTTGTTTATGGTAATAAGCTTGACTTCATGGTATTTAACTATGTGACACATATTAAAATGAATAATTTGAGCATAATAGACTCATGGAGATGTTCAAGTAAGCTCTTCTTGAATATGTCTTGTAATTCATTATCAACGATGGGATTTGTATCTTTCGAGATAATAGTCTTATAATGAGGCACATAGTCACTAATGGACTCATTAGGTCCTTGTTTAAGTTTTGTAATTTTAACATAAGAAACATTCTCATTAATATTGATAGAAATTTGAGTTAGTAATTGGTTAGCCAAAGGATTGAAAGCATGCATTAATTTGAATGGAAGGTCATAAAACATCACAATGCATAGTCCTTAATGTTACTAGAAAAAACTTGGTTAATAGCTTATTATTAGAGAAATATTCTAAGCATGGTGCATGGAAGGCTATAAGACATTATTTTGGATCACCTTTACCATTATATGGTGTAAATTTAGGTGTAATAAATATTATAGGTAAAGGATATGTTGAAATACTTGGGGTCAAAGAGTTATGTATTAATGCTTGAGAATTTGTCAAATGACTCACTCCATAAGAAACTTGTTCTAGTTGGGAAACCTTGGCTTGAAGATCAAGAAGAGTTTATATAAGCTCATGATTAGTAGTCATAGGGATTGATTAGAAATATATGGCATGAATAGTAAGCCTAGGAAGCACAAATGTATGTTACATAGGGATAAACATAAAAATTTGAGGATTAACTTGTTTTACCCCAACATCAGGTGTATGCATAACTTATGTAACCATAGGTGTAGACATGTGAATAGTAAGAGTGGGAATAATTGTTTGAACACCTATTTTAGAATATATGCCTCTAATTTATGGATTTAGTTCATTTAAAATTTTAGAATTTCATTCCTCAAATTTAGGTTCCTTAGCAAGTTTTTTCTTTTCATCTCTAGTTACATGTAAGAATGCACTAATCATGTGTGAATTCATTTTAACATATTTTATAAGTTAAAATTGATCTATATCATCAAAATGATCATGAAAAAATATATAATCATTTCTGTTATGAGCATACACTTTAATTGTGTCTTCTATTATGACTATGTAAAAATAAAGTAAAATTTTAAATTAGATATGAAAGTCAAACCTAATGTAGGATAAATATGGAACCCTATGAAAGTATGAAATCCAAAGGTAGAAGAGACCCAAGGTTTGATATTCTTAAGTCAATGATTAGGTTTACCAAAACATTTTACTTATTTTGTGATTAATGCATCTAAATGAAGTAAAACTATGAATATTTAGATTATTTAAAATAAGACAATAATCATACAAATTTTAATGTAAAAGGGAATATTTATATAACACTTAGAAGATTAAAAATTGACAAAATAATATGGAAGAGAGGTATTTAGATTATTTTGATATTAGGTTGCTCACTATGTTTGTCAATGTACCTAAAAATGCTCTATATATTCTCTTTAACTATATACACACCTTAATTTGGTCAAGCAAATAAAAGTACTATGTTTTTTGGAGCTCTTTCATAGTAAGTGTTTAATGATGAATATGAGTCTTATTCACATATGTAACTTGGGTCTTTTGGATGTCAGTATGGTCCTTGTCATGAATTATTTTCCTTATTTTACACCCTTAGTAGTTTCATGCCATCCCTTTTCCAGTCATAGGGGCTCTTGGCCTGTTTGTCTTAGTCATAACCTAGTTTTTTGAACATAGGACAATAGCATGGCCCTAAACAAGAGTGCCTAATTACCACCTCAACACTATTATCCAATAGTCACATTTTTAACTTCTCTCAAGTATTTACCCTCCTTTTGGGTTTCTTCTTATGTTTCTATTTATATTTTTACCTTGTCGACTTGCAAACAAGTGTCTCATATTCAAAGTAAAGTTTACTCTATATAAATAGATTCATAAGGCATTATAAATCTAACACTTACTATTTTGACACATAATTACATAAAAATTAGTCAATACTATAGCTCAATATTCTACATATTTACTCAACATCACACATAGATTGACATACTAGATCAAATAAAGGCCTAAGCAAAAGTCATTATTGCATATCATGCACATTGATTATACACATACTCTAAGGGGAAACTACATTTGATCTAAGTCCCCTATCATTGGGGTTAATGTAAGTAGTATCTAAAACAATAGGGGTTTTATGTTGTTCGATTGTAACATCCCACAACCCACCTTTTTACCTTCTTTTTGCATTTGATTTCCATTGTTATTTTTGTATGTAGGTAGTTATTAGGGTTTTAAAGAAGGAACAACCAAAAAGTTATAGACACCTAAATTTGGGCACTGATAACCTCCAATCAAGATTTTGACCAATTTCCACCAAAATGCACAATTTAGATTAAAAACACTAAACCACATTAAATAAGTTGAAATTGATATATTCAAGTGCTGATTTTGGACAAGATATCACTAAATGGGACAATGCAATTTATAGGCCAACTAACTTTGATCAAATCATTTCGAGTCAAAATGCTAATTTTGTACTTGGGTGCTCTGGATTGCTCTTTTTTATCAAAGTTATTTTACAGAGCATGTGACTTTGTTATTTTGTGTTGGTAACATCCTAAACGAGATAATGGATCCAATACATCTGACTTTGACTTCCAATTCCAATCTAGTCAAAATTTGGACCAATAACAAGGCATTATGAAAAATTTGAGTAATTTGTGCACAAAGTGCTGAATCATGTTTAAGAGATAATTAAACCAAATTATATCCTAATTAAGAATTACATGGAATCATGTTGGAAATGAATATTGAATATCTACATCATTAGGTGACCTCATGTCTTGGAAAGACATCCCTAGGCCATAAATGCATAAAATATTAGCATTCATGCCTCCCATGCCTCATCAATGCCCTCCATGCCTCTTAATTGCTCCTCTATCCCAAATATTGATGAGACTATTTATGAATTTTAATTATAAAATTGGATTAATCCTTAGCCACACATCTCAATCCTGAGATAGATGGTTCAGGTTGATTCTGGCCATTTTCCAAAGTCTATAGATAGAGAGGCCATGAACATCATTTCTAAGCTATTTTGGTGTAAAGTTATTATTCTCAAATATCTTCAAGAAGCTTGGACAATGCAAAGTTATAATGTACAAATAATTCCAAAAGCCATTAAAATTAGTGTTATAATATCCAAATATCGAGCCAAGCCAAGCCAAGCCAAGCCAAAGCCAAAAGGTTCCAAGGAGAAGAGGAGATAGCCAGGCCTCTTTTGATGAAGACTTCATGAGCACAAGCCAAGAAAGCCACTACAACAAGCATTTGGAGAATCCAAGGAAAGTGAAGGATTCTTGTTTTTCTTTACTTTTTAGTTGTGCTTTTCATTTATTTTTGTTATTAAGCTCACCCGAGTAACTAGGCCTAGAGATGTATGTTGGTTAGTGTGTTTTTATCAATTTATTTTCATTTTATCACTAACATAATACTAATCACCTCTCTTGAGTCAAATTCCTATTTCACATAATGGCACACCCGATGGGACCCAATGCATCCCATGTATGAAGGAGAACATGAGGCAACTTTAAAATTTTAATTTGGATGCTTAAAACTCTTTCTAAGTGATTTTCTAACTTCATTTGGCCATTTTTCTTTGTCATGGGTTTACACAGTCAACCATCGATGGTCAGAGGAACTGTTGATGGTTAAGTAAACCATTAATGGTCATTTTTAACCATCAACATTCGGGTATAACCATTGATAGTCACTGTCAAAACATAGGCTCGAGAGCTACCATTTTAAAATGCTTGGTTTGGGGTCATACAGACTCTGTTTTGGATGATTTTTTTTTAAACCACGTGTTTTCTCCTAAATTTTTAGAATATGACATTATTTTAGCTTTAATTTTTATATATTTTTCACAACATTTTTAAAATCTATTTGGATGTTTCTAATCTAACATATTTGCTTTTGGAGTGATGCCTTAAGGGTAGACAGGTAACCAACAGACATCAAATTTGATAAATCATGTTTTAGACCACCTTTTGAATGATTTTAAAATGAACTAGGAACATTATTTTGGTACTTAATGTAACATTTAGGTGCTTAAGTAAGTATTTTTGAGCATTAGTTTCCAAACTTCACAATCTTAAGACTAAGGGGTCAAAAGAACACCACCACACCTTTTAATTTGGGGCTTAAAAATGAACTCATCTTTCAAAGATTTTGTGTTCACTACTTATTTCAATTAGCACTTTGTTTTCACAAAATACAAGGATGTTACATGTATGCTCTTCCATTTGTCCCCTTTAGGGAACCCTTAGAATCAAAATCACTTTCCTTATTTGTAAATTTCCTAGTCCAAGGCATAGAAAGAATGCCATCTAAAGCACTCCCAAAAAACTCGTAAAAGTATTGGGTGACCTTGACACGACCCTAAAGTCTTTCTATTTTATGCTTTTTTATTTCATGCAAACTTGGCTTACGAGGGGGACTTCATCACCTCCCATAATGTCTTTAAGGAAACTTTGACCTGAGGTTTCATCTCCCAACATTGACTTCATCCACTCCTCCTAAGTTGCACACGAGACGTATCTACATTTGGACATCGCACTGCATTGAGCAAATCATAGGATGTAGTGGTTGCAAAAGGACTAGACCTTTTTACAACAAGCCAAGTGTCATGGACACTCACTTTTTGTGATGTTATTTTGCATTATTTAACATGAAAGTCATTATGAAATTGATTCCCCTAGAGACGTTTGAAAGCCTTGTAGATAGATAAATCCCCACTTGTCACAAAAATATTGTTGGTGCAAGGTGCACCTCAAGGTCTATGTCATAGTACTATCATTTGAGAGAGGAGAGTGTAAAAACCCTACTATATAATGCATATTTACTTTTGAATGAACTCTTAAAATCCTCTCAAATGATGTATATTGGTGGATTCCAACAATACCAAGCAACCTTATCAGTTTAGGATCTAAGAGTGATTAATTAGTTGGTTTTGTCCTAGATTAAAATTTTGTTTGGTTTCAAAAATTGGTGTGAACAAATAATACAAACCAAAACACATAGTCCTCATTTTTATTTGAAGAAAGAGGTGCTATGCTGCCTGCGTGAATCATCAATTTGCCTTGTTGAAAGTTAATCAACACTTGGAGTCATATCATCCACTTTGGCATAGTTATGTTACCCAATTGAGTCTAGACCTTTGCCAAATTTTTTTTAAGTCCTTCATTTATAATCTAAATTCAAAATTGCACCTTCTTAAGTTCATAGGGTTGATGTGTTAAGTGGATTCACCATTTGCATTAAACTTGAGCGAACTTAGGTTCAATTTCCAATTTGGGTTGAAGGTCGTTTAAGACTCATGATCATTATCACCACTTGATAGACTTAAATCATTTTGTGCTAAACACTTGCACTTTGAGTCTATGCACTACAATATTTTGAGTCGATAAAGGTAGTGTTATGCTGTCACATTTGTGTAAAACTATCTTTGCCTTAGAGAGTTTTTGAAACAAGCATTTTGTCACATCTTTTGAGTAGTATAGCACTATTATGCTTCCCAAAACATTTTAGATATTGTTTTATAGGCCCTCTTGCATAGAGTTTAAAATTTGTTCCTACATTTTTAGACCAATTTGAGTATACCTTTGTGAACCTTTTTCTAGCACAGTTACGCTGTTCACTTTTGTCTAGCTTATTTGTTAAAAAGAACCAAGTTTTATACTATTATTTGTGAGAAAATAAACTATCTCTAAAGTTCCTTTTGTTTCATACCTTATACCTATTTGATTGAGTCCATGTCCAAGAATAAAATGCCTAGTGTTTGTTAGAAGTGTTTCAAATCCATCAGATTAAAACTTTCATCTATTTTAAAGTCTAGCTTTTGATTCCATTTGGCCAAGAGTCCTAGTGCATGCCTTTTTTGAGTCTAGCTTTTGACACCGCATTTTGGCCAAAATATCTAGCAACTTTTAATTTCTTAGATTAGACTGATTTAAAACACTTCGACCTTAGTGTTTGGCATTTTGATTTTTGGTTCATTTACTTGATATTTTTGTGTAAGATTTGTAACATTAGACACTTAATATTAGCTTGTGTTATCATAAATATTTGCATAAACCTTTTGATCCTTTTGATGAATCTAGACCAAGTTTGAGCATTATCTTTTTAGACATTATCCTTTTAGAGTTTGTAGAACTCTCTTCCCTTTCTATTGCAAAGCATTGACTATGGATTCCAACATGTACTCCTACACTCGTAGTGGACTCATGTACAATCCAGGGATTAGTAATGTGGTTGTGCAGGAAGAAATGGTGTAAGACCCCTACATAGATAATATTGCTTATGAGATGTATCCATATCCATATTATAATACTCAATTATGGGAATAAAGCCAAGATCTATTAGCTAACTATTTGGTTAATACACCACCTTATTCAGAACAAGACAAAGAACAAACCACATAATACCTATCTACAATACCCAAAACTAATGAATCAGTTCTTCAATATTCATGCTCTACTAATATGCATTCCACATATGATCCATTTTTATTTGAGCATCATCTGTTAGAGAATAAATATGAGATTTTGGTTCGATCCATAGAGGTAGGGGCCATGTTTTTGGTAGAATTCCCCCATGAGAATTTACCAAGCCTAGTAAGAATACCCCACAACATAATTTATGATCAACAAACTTCTTCTAGCAATCCTTTGGCTCTAGTCCAAACAATATATCAAGACCCTAATATGCCTAATAAAGGCAAAAAACTCATTGAAGACAACTTTAACAAAATGCAGATGGCATATCAAACTTACTTGAATCTAGCACACAATTTCAATCAGATGACCATGGTGAGCAAACCTCTTATTGAATTAGTTTCTTCAATAGAAGTTTTGATAGAGTTAACTAGTCAAGACAATAAGAGGTCAGACCCATTTGTGTAAAACACTTCGGTAGACAACTTGATGCATATGCAAATTATTGAAGAAGTGTCTTCTAATTTTACATAGAATAATGAGCAAAATATAGTGGATAATGTGCAAGTAATATCCAATCTAAATCAAAATGGTACTAACGCATAAATAACTAGTCAACAACATGTGCCTATAGTTAATACCATGAGTGGATCATCATACCAAGGAATAGGAGCTTCTACACCCTAATCTTCACCACCTACTTTCCAACCTCAACCAACTACTTCATCAAGTGTGTAACCAATAGGATTAGGTAGTCAACCAACACCCAATGCCATTCCTCAACAAAAAAATGTGACGAATCCTACTCCTCCTCAATAAGTGATGAGTAGTATTCACAACATCAAGCACAATCTAGTGTACCAACACAATAGAGGCTGAATGTATTAATACCTCAACAAGGGGAAACTAATGTTCCACCTCATCAAATAGTGACTAACATACCTCTTCAATCATAGACTAGTGCACCAATCTAAAACTAAATGATGACTAGCCAACAACATGTAAATATTGGTCAGTGACAGATACCAAATATTTAACATGTGTTCACTTCCTAACAAGGATTCATGCAAAATGAAGGCTCCCATGTTTCTCAAGTACCTACTAGATAACAATTGGTTAAACCTATGACACAAGTTCAGAGATAGGGTCTTGGTTCACAAGTTCCCACTCAACAACAAGGTTTAATTAGTTGGCATCATGTCCCTTTTCAACCACAATATGCATAATATAGTTATATCCCTCCATCCCAACCACAAAATCCTTTAAGTTAAACCTTTATAGTCAACCCAAACTAGAATATCACAAAACCAAATATGTAATTCCAAGTACATCCTAATCTACGTATGCATATTCCTAGTCCATTTCCCAACCAAACTAATGTACCCTAAAAAATATCTCCATCATACCCCGGTCAAATTATCCCACTTGTGACCTCCCAACCATATACCCAAATCAATGTTCTCCCTCAAACCAATGTTCCCTCTAGTTTTCTAGCCCAATAATTACATTAGATGAAGGATGCAAGTGTTAGCATTCAAGCTGGGAAATAGACTAAAAAGTTTAAGTTGGATGATGTGTGTTCTTATCCATTCAACATGGAGTACTTGCATATACCATTTCCTTTAGGATACGAACCATTGAAATTTGACAAATACAAAGGGAAAGGTGACCCTAAGGTCCATTTAATCAAGTTCTTTATTACATGTCAACTAGTGGCATATAGTGATATATACCTTTTGTTGTTGTTTCCAAGGAGCTTGGATAGACAAATCTTGGAGTGGTTTTTAAAGTTGCCTAAGAATTCAATAACATATTTTGATGATCTTTATGATAAGTTTGTGCAATAATTTTCCTATAATCTCGAACATGAGATTTCATTGGTTGACTTAACACAAGAAAAACAAAATGCTGGTGAGAGTTTTGCAAGTTATCTACAATGATAGAGAGCCCTTACAAGCCGGTTCACCCATAGTTTACTAGATAAACAATTAACCACTGTGTTTACTAAATTTTTTTATAGTGAGATAGCTTATCATCTAGGACTGCAATGTGCACATACTTTCAAGGATATCATTGATAAAGGCTTGTTGATTGAGCTAGCCCTTATTAATAAAGGGATCATCAAGCTTACTTAAACTAATCAGAATCAAGGTACCAATCAGAGAAGTGGCCAAAACCAACATCTAATCTAAGTGCAAACATCACAATTAACATAGGCCAATAACCAAAAAGCAATTCAACTAATATAGGAATGTTGTGGGCAATGGAGTAACTAAGTCATGTCATGTCCAAATAGTGCAAACATCATATGAACCACCTTTTTAGCTTACTCCTACCTAATAACCTCTCCAACCAATGCCACAAGCACAATAACTAAGACCCATACAAAAAATACAACAACCTTTACCATTGCAAACCCCTCCTCCAAGGAGAATTGTGCCTAGGCATCATGTCTTTAGTGACCTAAGAGAGCCTATTGAGTCTGTATTTCACAAATTTGTCACTACTAATGTGATTAGTTGGCCTATTACAAAGCATTATCCACAAGGCATTCCTTATCCTGATTGGTACCATGAAAATGAATTCTGTGAATATCATTGAGTCAATGGGAATAATCTATGAAGATGTGTGCAAATTAAACATTTGATTGAGAATATGTCAAAGAATAGGAAGATAAAATTGGATAATGGTGCTTCCACCTCCAATAAAACTTTTGGGATTTGTTAAAACCCCTTTCCCCAACATAACACACATCAACAACATAACATTTAACAACAACAAAAACAATAACATTGATCGGTGTAACAACAAAATCAACAATGTCAAAATGAAAGGCTAAACTAATAAAATCAATAGTAGAACCCACAACATCAAAATAATGGACAAAACCAAGGTCAAAATGGTAACAATTAACAAACCTATCATGTAGTTTCACATGGCTACAATAGGGTTGTAGGTCATATTGTAGGGGGTAACATTAATACCATCTTCATTAATCCTTGATCGAGCACTAACTAATCTAGACCATTGCTAAATAATACCAGTCCACCAAATTACATGGATAATCCTTCTTTAACCTGAGACTGCATACAGGTGAACCAACAAATCATGACTTCCACTTTTGGATCTTATACCGATAACTTGCCCTTGCCACATGACCACATACAAGTGCATCGACAATCAAAGCTTATCCTATTTAGTCCCACACCATTTCCATCATTTTTTAGCAATCATGGTTCAACATCTAATCCTGATTGTGTAATCATAACTCAGAGATCAAAGATTACTATCCCAAGCCCACAATTATCTAACACTTTGCCTATTATCCAACCAACTGTTCAACCTCATAATAAACCATTCACCATTGACCAAGACAAGAAGTTTGATATTGTGGAAAAATTATAGAATACACCAACACAAATTTCTATTTTAGATTTACTGTGAATGTCAATAATCCACAATAAAATTTTTAATGAGTTTTTAACCCAATCCATTATTGCCAGTGACATATCCCCTAATTAATTTCAAGATTTGGTTAGACACCTAGCTCCAGCCTAACAAGTCACATTCAACCAAAGTGATATGTCTTCCCTTGGCCCACTCCATAATAATCCATTGTACATAGAAGTTTGTATAAAGCATCATAAAGTGAAACATGTCCTTATAGGCAATGGATCATGCCTCAACATAGTGTCTCTAAAGCTCATCAAGCTTTTTGGGTATACAATGGTAGATCTCCAACTAGAAATTATAACTATCAAAGCCTATGATATCAAGAAAGAGAATCACAAGGCACTATTAGCTTACTAATTATCATTGGGCCTTTGACCCATGATACACTTTACCATGTGCTTCATCTTGAGTTGTCATATAATAGGCTTTTAGGTAGGCCTTGGTTACATGAGATTCATGTAGTCCTATTTACACTGTACCAATGTAACAAGTTCTCCCAGTCAGGGATGAAAGTGAATATTCTAGGAGATTTACACCCATATGAATACTGTAAACATATTGAGGTTGAGTTTCAAAGATAAAATTATTAATATGACATGAATCCAAGTTCCAAGTAGAATAAAGGAAAGGCCATACTTATTGATCCTTCATAGGATAATTGCATAAGTCCTAATACCTTGGATTCCCTTTCCCACAAGCCACTTCTTGAAGCTTCTAATCATTTCACCATTTTAAATAATGGCCTAAGGGAGTATGTGACCCATGATACCTTCCATATTTCCAATCTTCCTTAGAATCCAAAGACCTTTGGATGACCTAAAAATACCCCACACATGTATTGGTAACAAAATAAAAAAGCTAAGGGACATGTCATGTTTGTACTAGCATTTGGCCTAGAACTAAACCCTCTTGAAGGGGATGAATCATAGTTGTACAATGACAACCAAGCTAATTGTTATAAAAGTGTAAAGTATCCTATTCCTAATAGGATCATGGAGCATCAAGATTATGAAGGAAGAGGCCTAGAACTGAATTAATAAGGAACCATTGAGCCAATTTCCATGACTAAGTACAAAAGACCTTATGGGCTTGGATTTAAACCACCTAGGGGTGACCCCACATATCTTATTCAAGTTCCATCACTGGTGACTAGTGATGATGATCTTGACAATGAAGCATAGTTTGATCATAATCTTATCTTCGATAACCTAGTCGAGACTAATCTATTTGATAACAATGCCATATGTACCCTTAACCTAATTATTTATCACAACCCATTGCCATTATACTATCCCCAACTGATAGATTGTGACCAACAAGAATCTACTTTATTTGTTGATGAGTTTCAAAATGATGAGGTATTCTGTGATTTTCTAGGCTTTAGAGACAACGTTCCATTGGGAGATCATAAATCAAGATTCTCAATAACATTAGATCCTGAAGCCTATTTTGGAGAGTGGGTGAACACCCTTATCCAAAAACAAATAAATAAAACATTGAGATCCCAAAGTGAAAACCTCTTTGAGGCACTTTTTGACCAGGGGAAAAGTAAAGATAAAGGCTAGTCTAGTGGTGAAAACTTGTTTCAAGTGACATTAGATGGGGGTGCTCATTCTTCTTTAAATTTAGACCAGGAGATCACTAATGATGAACTTGCCTATGGATCTGAGTTTAGTTTTATGCAACAAGTATTTTATCAAATTCTTAAAGAATTTTTGAATGTTTTTGTCATATGGCCAGATCTCCCATTATGGAACTCAGATTCATCATACCTAGGAGAAGTTGAAGAGCAAGTCCTAACAAAGGACACTGATATATTCCAACAGTTCAAGTCTTTGCCTACTATCCTATAAGATGGTTTGACCATTCTAGTCAAAGATATAATAGAGATAAATATCAAGACTCTATCAAACCTAAAATGGATAAAATTAGGCATGTCCCTCACTAAGGAGGAATGTGAAGTCCTTACAGCTCTGTTGATAAAATTTGTAGATATCTTTGCATGGGCTTATTCTGACATGTCAAGTTTGGACCCCACCTTGGTTCTACACCCCCTTGTGGTCAATCCTGATGCCAAACTAGTGAAACAAAAGTTGCATAAGATGCATCCTTGCATTGCTATCTCAGTAAAGAAAGAGTTGGAAAAACTCTTAGAAGCAGGATGTATATGATCCATTGACTACTCAGAATGGATATCTAATATTGTATATGTTAGCAAAAAGCTTAAAGGAATCAGAATCTTTACTAATTTTTGAGACATCAACAAATCTTTTCCTAAGGATGACTTTCCATTGCCTAATATTGACATGATCATTGAAACCATAACAGGTTAGGAAATGCTTTCACTCATGAATGGCTTTTTAGGATACAACCAGATCAAAATAACACCAAAATGCCAATATAAAACAACATTCACCACTCCATGGGCAAAATTTTATTATCAAGTAATACCGTTTGGTCTTAATAATGTTAGAGGTACATATCAAAGGTCCATGACCATCATATTCCATGATATGATGCATGATATTGTTGAATACTATGTTGATGACATATTAAGAAAATCAAAGACCAAGGCTGACCATCCAATAGTGCTACATAAGATATTTGAAAGACTATGGGAGTACAAAGTCAGACTCAATCCAAATAAATGTGTGTTTGAAGTAGCCTTAGGTAAATTACTTGGCTTCATCATGTCTTGTAGAGGCATTGATGTCAATCCTACCAAAGTCTATGCTATAACAGAGATGTCACCACCAACCAATTTGAAGCAAATCCATAGTTTACAGGGAAAGATCCAATCAATTCGATGCTTCATCTCTCAGTTAGTAGACAAGTGTCATCCATTTACACATCTTTTGAAGAAGGGAGTTGCATTTCACTGGGATGATCACTACCAAATAGTTTTTCAACAACTCAAGGACAATCTAGCTAATCCACCTATCTTGTTACCTCCTATGATGGGAAAGCCATTCTTGTTGTATCTATCAGCTATTGACAACGCCCTAAGGGCACTTTTGGTTCAACATGATAAAAATGGAAAAGATCATGAAATATACTATTTAAGCCATACCTTGGTCACATATGAACACAACTATGCACCTATTGAAAAAGCTTGTCTAGTCATGGTCTTTGTAGCTTAGAAACCGTGTCATTACATATTGAACAATAAGACCATGGTCATTTCAAAATTAGATCCACTCAAGTATATACTTCTAAAACAACTTTACAAGGTAGAATGGCCAAGTGGATCATGCTTCTTAGTGAGTTTTACATAGAGTATGTTAATCAGAAGGCAATCAAGGGACATGTCCTTGTAGATCAACTTGTTGAAACACCCCTTTTAGACATAAAACCCCTCACATTTTAATTTCTTGATGAATCCATAATAATCATCATTGACACACCTCTTGAGGAGTAACACTAGAAGCTATATTTTGATGGTTTATTTATTACACATGGATCAAGGGTAATCCTCTTATTTATTACACCACATGGGGATCTAATCCCTAAATCATTCATAATTAGTTTTCCTTATACAACAAACATGGCTGAGTATGAAGCACTGGTCACAGGACTTCGATAGGTAGTACACTAGAACTTGTCTCATCTCTAAGTTTATGGTGATTTTTAGTTAATCATCAATTAGGTCATAGACTATTTTAAACCAAAGATGACAAGTTAGTTTTATATAAGGTTGTGGTCGATACCCTAAAAAAAAAATTAAAAACATCTAATTTGAGCATATACCAAGGGATAGTAATAGAACTGTAGATGTCATGGCTACTATTGACTCTTTGATTTGACAAATAGACAAAGTAAGAGAATATCAGTTCCTTATTGAGAATTTGTTAGCACTAGCTCATGAACCTTCAACTGTTGCAATGATTTATGATATTTTTGGTCCTAATTCTATCTGGTACTTAGACTTTACAACTACCTTCATGACCAAGTTATACCATCTAACTTATCCCAAAAACAAACCAAAGCCTTTATTCATCATTCCACTCGTTATATTCTGCTTGGATCTACCCTTTACCATCGTAGTTTTGATAGAGCTCTACTTCATTGTTTAACTTCAGTAGAATCTACACTAGCATTAAGAGAAGTTTATGAAGGGGTATGTGGAGCTCATTCTAGTGGGGTAGTCCTATCCAAAAATCTCTTACATATTGGTTATTATTGGCCCAAAATGGATGCAGATGCAACAACATATGTAAAGAAGTGTGACAAATGTCAATGGCATGCTAATTTGATTCATGTCCCAAGCCAAACTCTAAAATTGATGTTGACACCATGGCCATTTGCTACATGGGGACTCAACCTCATTTGGAAGATCAACCCCACTTCATCTGACATCCATAAACATATCCTTATCACCATCAAATATTTCACTAAGTGGGTTGAAGCTATACCCCTCACATGACTGGAAAACAAATTTCTAAATTTATCTTCAACCAACTCACTTATCGCTATGGTATCCCTTCTAAAATTATATTTGATAATGAAGGATCATTGAAGAATAAGGATGTAGACAAGCTATATACCGAATATAACATTGCATAACATTTTTCTATGGCATATTACCCTCAAGGTAATGGCTAGGCTAAAACATCAAATAAAACTATTGTCAATATTCTCAAAAAGATTATCAATGATGTCGATCATGATTGGCACATTCATATTTTCCTTACCCTTTGGGCATATCATACCAATCATCATACCCCCATAGGAGCCACTCCATATTCACTTGTTTATGGTATTAAAGTCATCCTTCCCATTGAGGTCGAGTTACCTTCACTATGCATATCTTTCAAGCATGTCCTAGATGATCATGACTATCAAGTAGCTCGCTTGTAAGAGATAGATCTACTTGATGAAAAATGCATAGATGCACTCAACAATCTTTAGGCATATCAAAACCGACTCAAAGGCCACTATACTCGACATGTTAAGTATATAATATTTGAGCTTGGTGATCTTGTTCTTAAAGAAAACCAAAAGAATACCATGGCTAAGAAGAAGTTTAGAGTTAAATTCAAACCAAATTGGATAAGGCCTTTCATCATTATGCAAATTATGGATTAAGAGCTTATAGGCTCACCACACTAGATAGAGATGAACTTCTTGAGCTGATGAATAATACTCACCTCAAGCAGCACTATGCTAGAGTGCTATGGTGTATTGTCTATAAGGATTGTTTTAGTTATGCCATTTTATCACTATTCTTCTTTATACAAATATCATTCTTATCCATCCTATTAGTTTCATCCACTTTATCATTTTGTTCTATCCACCAGGCATGTTCTAAATCCTATCTACCTAACTCGTTTAAGCTTGGTTTCACCATTGGTTGCACCTTTTTAGCACCAAAGAATCTAATCAATTTCATTAATTATTTTTAGTACTTCAGATAGAGATTGTATTTTGAAGTAATATGATAGAAGTTTTGGCAGTTGCATCCTTTGTTTGTTATTCCTATCTTATCACTAGTCTTTCTACTAATTATAACTACCTTTGGGCAATTAGTACCATTGATCTATGCCATTATGTCCTAGTTATAACCACCTATGGGAAAACTAGGGGCAAAATTTGTTTATTGAGCCTTGATGTACCAATTTACCATTTCTTATGCCATACTATGCCTTTTTACCAACTGTGCCTATTTTGTTTGAATTGATGGCTATGCTAGTTAGGTTCCTTTGTTGTAAAGGCAAAACTATAGTGACTTAAGGTCCTACTTTGGGACTATGTAGGCAACACTCAATACTTATTGAGGTCAGTTCAATCACCCTTTCCACCACGCTTTCACCATTTTGTGAGCAAACTAAGTTTAAATGCTCTCACCATTTTTTGAGCTTGAACCATTTAGTGTCTTGTCATTCTTGATCGAGTTGAGATACTTCAAAAATTTCAAAAACATTTGTAAAATTGTTAGAAAAAACCAAAAACATTAACCATTTCTTTGCCTTAAGGATTATGAGAACCCTTACTAAGTTGTAATAAAACCACTTGTCCCTTAGTTTCCCCATCCTTTTTGGCCTTTTCTCTCTCACACACTTGCCATTTTACAAAACCATTCCTTTTTCTTCTATCGAATCCATTCTATTTGTTTTCATCAATTATCCCTTTCTTCCCATTTCTTGGGAGAACTACATTTGGCTTGAAGTTTTTCTTGGATATTATGTCCATGGAACTATGTAGGCAGTGTTCACTTTCCTAGTACATCTAGAGACAACTTGACCACCCTCTTCCTTTTCTTCTATTCCACCATGTTGTTCGTTTGTTAAGTTGTCACCTATTTTTTTAGGGGCAATATCTGTATGATTTCTATTGTGTTGTTTTTTTGTTTGTCTCTGCTTATTTTGTTTCTTTGTCCACTTGTTTATTTACTTTCAACACTACTGCTTTGATTTAATCTATCTGCATTCATTAGTTGATTCCTTATGCACGTTTACACTTAAATCCATCCATATTCATATGTTTACAATGTCATCATGGTTTATATCATTGGTGCATTGTTTTCTATTGAGTATTGGATTGCATGAGTCAATCCTTATGCATATTTTGGCCAAGTCCTCATGATGCTATACCATGATGCTTACCAACACATGCTATAACAAACCTTAGCTTCAAAATTTTTATTCAACAATGGTAGAATCGACATCTCTTCAACACTAACATCTTGATTCAATCCCAATCATATCCCAAATAGAGTAATTAACCATGAAATAATTTTAACCTTTATTAGTTTAGACGAGCATCTCCCTACTAGTAGGTTATTCCAATTCATCATTACCCTCTATGTTAAGTTACCATCATCAATCAACTGATCAATCATGTTTTCCATAAATGGGGTCCAATGATTATAACCATCAATGGGAAAATCATTGCACACTATCCCCCCTACATTTCTCAATGATTATAACTGCCTTTAGGTAAATCATTGTGTTATCACCAATTTACTTTTTATACCCATACAAGGGAATGTTATTATCTTGTTTGTCTATCCTAATTGGGGCAACTCCATCTTCTCAATGATTATAACCACCTTTGGAAAAATCATTATGTTATCATACGATGTTGCCACTATCGGGTTACAATGCTTATAACTACCTTTGGGCAAACCATTATACACCATCCCACTTACATTCTCAATGATTTTGTCTACTTTTTCAAAATCATTACATTCTCCTCCCATCATCTTTCCTTTCTTTGGTCTCCTCATTTCTCTTCTTTCTTTTCGAGGGACCGTTTGCCAACCTACTTGTGCCAATCATTCCCTCGAGGGGGCATCATGTAGTTAGTTTATCATCATTGCAGTTGTAGGCATATAGGGGAAATTTTAATTCTTTTAGAAGATGTTCCTATGATTATAGCTTACAATGATTTCCAAAATAGGGACAAACTATAGACACCTAAATCTGACCATCGATAACCTCCAACTAGGTTTTTGACCAATTTCTATCGAAATGCACAATTTGGCTTAAAAACACTAAACCACATTAATTAAGTTAAAATTGATAAATTCAAGTGCTGATTTTGGCTAGGATATAACTAAATGGGATAATGTAATTTATGGGCCAACTAACTTTGATCAAATCATTTTGAGTCAAAATGTTAATTTTGCATCTAGGTGCTTTGGATTACTATTTTCTATCAAATTTCTTATACGGGGCACATGCCTTTATTATTTGGTGTTGGTAATATCCTAAATGGGATAACATATATAACACATTTGACATTGAATTCTAATTCTAATCCATTGTTATTTTCCTAGTTCAAATTCCATTGTTATTTTCGTATGTAGGTAGTTAGTAGGGTTTTGAAGAAGGAACAACCAAAAAGTGACATAGAAGGATGATCAAAAGTTCTTCAAGACACACACAGGACCTAAAAGACCTCTTGCAACCTCCCCAAAAGTTTTAGGGCTCCTATCCATAAAAGGATAAGAGTGAAGTGCCCTTTTCCAATAACACATCATGTTATAGTCCACCCAACAATGATATTACCTAAGACAGGTGAAATTCTAGTTTCAGAATGAAGGTTGATCTTGGTTGTTTTTCTAATTTGTTCCAACATTACCATCACCTAGTGACATGCATTTCATTCCAGATAAGCTGAATTTCTCCTATATATTAGAAATCTAAGAGAGAGTTAGTCAAATTATTAGTCGAATAACAAAAAAAAAACCTAGATAAATAACTAACTCAAGTCCAATCCCTTGGCTGAGCTATGAGGGTAACAAGTAAAGAATTCAATTAGAAGGATAAATACGATTGTTTACCTCCCTTGAAGACTTGCTTGATGACTGATACATAGATTTTGAGCACAGATTATGAGTTAAGAGTCCTTGACAATGCTAGTGCTTCGTGGGAAACATGTCCCCTTGTTCACTTGTGGTTTGGATTGGCACATGAGATGACAAGGTGAAGCTTTTTGACATAATAACACTATACTAAAAAAACTTGTCTATAATGACCATTCAACCTTGCTTTTATAGAATTTTAGGATGATTATGGGTCATTGAATCAAGATCAAGATCAATGGTGGAGGATGAGTCCTCACACTCATCATTGCACACCTGGAGTGTGTAAGATATGCCATTTATGGCATTTTGGCGTGTGGAAGGAAAATTGAAAGAAAGTGAAATGAGGACCTCTTGGAGTGTGTAAGATGGGTGTAAGAGGAAGAGTGTGTAAGAAATTTCTTGCACTCCTACTCTTTCTTATTGACTTTGTTGAATGACATCACCTATGTAAGTTAATAAAGCATTTTTATTTAGGAAAATAAGATAATTCCAAAAAGTCATGGAATTTCCTATTAGAGGAAGATTAGGCTAACTAATCAAAAATTAATTACAAATTAGAAGAATATGACCTTTATAATGTTATTTTGTCAATAAAATATTCATTTAATTGGCTTGTGATAATATTTTCAAAGGTTAAAATTGGTATTGGACACATTTGATCAAATTAACACTACGAGATGATCTATTGCCCCAATTAGGGAAGTGTCATTATGATTTCATAATAAAATAGTAGTTTGCAGGTAAATCAAGTTTACTACTAATTTCTAATCGAATTTGCATGTGATTATGTAAAATCATTCTAAAATGCAATATAGACACTAAAGTGGTTAAAATGAGGTGTCTACATTTTTAACCTATTTGAGAAGGTGTTAATGAGACACTAGGCACAATAATGTCTTTTCAAAGAATGAAAAAGCTATTAAGAAGTTTGAAAATTTAGCTGAAGAAATAATAGATGATCCATGATTCCCCCTTGATAGGACATGCAAAGATGAAAGATATGAATGGGATCTCAAAATAGAGAGGGAAGTGGGAAAGATGCATCCTAAAATAAGTGACACACTTTGACTTACCTTAGAATAGAGCAAAAGCTACAGGCTTAGAATTATAAGAATTTGCCCTAGTAGGGAGAAATAAAGGTATGGGCCTTAATTAGGGTGGTCCAGGTTGAGAAATATTTTCCCCAATAGGGCAGATGTTGATTACTAACTAACTAATTTTTAGCCCAATAGGGTAGATGTAAATGTTAATTGGTCGAAATAGTTTGGCCTAGTAAGGTGAATATTGATCATAGATCAGTCCAAATGGTGAAGAAAGAGATGAATAATAATGATTGAATAATGATGTTATTAGTTTAAAAAAGTGTTAAGATGATCATGCTATTTTTGTATATGTTTAGATGTATCATTAAAAGCATATAAATTAGTTATGTTAGGTCAATTGATGAGGATTATGTGAACAAAGAGAATTTGTGTTGTAGCATTGTCGAGTAAACTCCTAGATCTATATTTTTGATATAACATGAAACAATATTCACCATGGTATAAAACACCATGTTATCCCAACTTAATGTGCATAAGGATCAATCCCTGATCCAATAAATAATGGTCAATAAAGCACCAATGATAAAAACCATGATGGTAATGCTAATGAATGTCAAGGGATGGACTCAAGTGTGATTGTATGATAAGGAACACCATGATGATGCCCTAGTTATCACAATCGAATGAGTCAAGGCAATAATAAGATAAAGTAAACAAATAAGCAATCAATTAAATACAAACTAAAAATAAAAATCAATAAAAAGCATCAAACAATTTGTAATACTCTTCAAATTCCATGCTTGTGTGATCATAAAGTGTTATGCTTGGAATTTTTTTCAAGAAAAGATGGTAACTTCAAACAAGATGGGGGAATAGAAGAATAGAAAGGGGGTGGCCAAGCTAACTCTACATGCACTAGGTAGGTGGATGAGGCATACATAGTCTCATACACATCGGATCCAACATGAACTTTAGGACAAACGTAGTTCTCTCAGGGATATGGGATAGAAGAAAAAAATGATAACAAGTAAACAAGTGATTATAGAGGAATAATAAGATGGGTAAACTCATAAAATGGCAAGAGTGTTTTGAGGGAAATTAGGAAGGGTGCTATGAAAATAAGAGTGGTTGAGCTAACTCAAGATGCCCCATACATCTAAACACTAATTACATAGTTTATGCAGACCTCATACCGATGCAGTTTTACCATAAATGGGAGGGAACACAATCAAAAAATGGAAAAGTCAAATGGAAATGGTCATGGTTAGATAAGAGGTTCCTAGTGACTAATTTGACCCCAAGTCAAATTAAGTCAACCCCCTATGTAATTAAAACTTTTCATAGGGTCTCCTAAGGTGTAAAATGTATACCATGGTCTTAATGAGGTCAAATGTTATGTTTTAACCCTTGTCACATTTGTCCAAGTTGGTCTTATGTCATATAAAGTCACTCTTTGCATCATTTAATGAAGTGGTATAGTTTATATAAGAGGATAAGTGTTTCAAAATAATATCCAACATCTCATATGTTAGGTGCATGTCAAAGATGGTAGTTTTGAACTGATAATTGTAGGTTCAATATGGAAAATAGAAGATCAAATAATTTCAAGTAATTTTAAGTAGTTGTACAATCTGTATGACACACTTGGCATGTGGGAGGACTTAAGAAGTGTCCTTTAAGATCCATATAGTTCAATTTCATGCTCAAGTAGCTTTGATAGACCTAAAATTGAGCAAAATTAATTCTCCTTTCCCATCACTCTCTTGGACAAGCCAAAAAAGTCAACCGATTTCCACTTGGTAAAAAAAGAGGAGGTGATTCAAAGCAAGTGATTTTGGTGGGTGATATTAGTCTCTATTCACTACAACTCTATGGTCATAATTCCAAGTTTGGTGGTCTGTGTTTCATGAACCATTACTAAGAAGGTTGGTGACTCTTTTCTGCCTGCACATCCCCAACACCACAATTTTCCTTCTCTATTTACATTGATATGAATAAGCCAAGTTTTTTATGTGATATTGAGTAGTATTGGTATCCTTATCATAAGGTTTTAGTTTAGTTTGGCATGTGTGAAGGTGAACTGATGAACAAGACTATCTCATTTTGTTAGTTGAAGACACCATGGAAGTTTGTAGATAATATTTCATTAGTAGTAGAGTTTTCCCATCCTATAGTGATTTCAGATCAAGGGTTACATGTTTATAATCTCTCATATCATGGTGATTAGTTATTATTTGAAGTTTTAGTCTCAAGACTAGCATTGATTAGGTGAAAGGTCTAAAACATACAAACATAGTCAGATTTCTTGCAACAGTCACCTACATTCAAGTGGAGCTAAGCCCTGATCAATCATGGTGATGAAAAAAGAAGGTTTCAAGGTTGTAAGAAGACTCCCAAAGAGTAAAAAATAATATTGAGATACTCAAAGGGTTAGATATTGGTTGTGATAACTAATTACACATACATAGTCTTATATCTGTAGTACCTACAGGCAACCTCAATAGTGGTATGAGAGTAAATACAAATGAAATAAATGAGCATTGATATGAAGATGGTTGAACTCATTGGAGACCTTCAATCAGATTTAAGAGCATAGAAAAGACCATTATGACAATGGTGAGGTCATTATGTGTAGTTGAGATTGAGTTCAATGCTCACAAGTTAAGAAAGTTACAATTGAGACAAATTACCTTAACTTTTCTGAATGAGAGTTTTATTCATATACTATGTCATCCCATGGTGAAGTGTCTTGAGATATAGATAGGTCTAATGGTTTCTCTGATGTACCCTATGCCTAGAAATAATGTCTTAATATAAGAAAGTAGTTGTTTGGTCAAGAGAAGGTGATGCAAGTAGGCTTCCAATTTAAGAAAGTTCTCACTATAGACTTTCAGTAATTTATAGTACTTTTGAAGCCAAAATAATATTACAACACAACATGACATAATGGTTATATGAATTAAGACAAACTACCCTTATTTGAATTGGAGATGACACTAATGACCTTAAGAGCAATCAATGGAGTTGAGGTATGATGAATTGACTTAGGTTAGCACCTACATGAGTCTTTGAATTCTCCTAAATCATCACCTATAGTTTGACTGAGTAGATAGACTAACCCATGATAGTGGAAAGAGGCAGTTTTAATGTTGGCATAACCTTAAGGTAGGTGTGAGTTCAAAAAACTATGGAATGGTATTAGTTACCTTAAGAGGATTATAGGGCATGAAACATAATGTTTAAACATGAATAGACACCTACAGGAGTTCCATTTTCCTGAGATGAGCACCTACAGTCTGACTATAGACTAACCTATGCGAATGAGAAATATGAGCTTGGAAGGTTGGAATAGGTATATATGGATGAACATGATTGAGACCACTCTCATAATAGTAATTCCAATATCAATAAAATAATAAGAGCAAAGACAAGCCCTAACTCGTCACTCAGCCTGAGATTTCTAGACCCTATAGACAATACACAGACTTGAAAGCCAATCTTAACGATTTGTGATGTTTAGAGGTATATAAGCATGACCAAGCTTTGTAACTTTATGTAGATGGTCTTCATGACCTAATATATCTTCCCATGGTCTCATTTTTTCCAAGCAAATAAATGAGATCCCTCTATTTTATCTCAGACAAAGGGCACTTTATTGAGAAGACCACCCTACAGGTTTACTATGTGAATGTTTGAAAGATAACATGAGGAGCCTTAAAGCACTGTATAATGAGGTAAAAGGTTTATCTAAGGTTGAAAAAGTGTTTAAAGTTACCTATAGTCTTGAGAGACACTCATAGGTGGTCAAAGACTCAAGAAGGGTAGTCTAAGGCTATTAGGTCTAAACTGAGCATGAACCCTAATGGCTTCTAATTTCACTTATAACATCATGTGACTCTTCCAAAATAGTTTATTTCCTTTAAGGGAAAGTGGAGAGTCTAAAAAAATCATTGGTTTGTAGGGAAATAGCTCAAATTGGCCATTTTAGCCTAAACCTCTCTCAGGGGTACTTAGAACATGGTCAAGGAGATCGAGAGCCATCTTTAAATGCTCATATTGATATAGAAAAATTGTAGGGTACCCAAGGAGATATGAATATTTTAAGGGGGTACTACACTTGGTCTCAGTGACATTTGTTTAGAGATTGAGTGTTTAGTTTTTATGAATCATTGTTGAGAACCATAACAACTCAAAACCCTATCAAAGACCCGATGGAGAAAAGATGAAAAAAGATGCATTAAAGAGGGGTAATTTGGCCTTAAAAGTGTTTTGGACTCGTTGAATACTCTCTTAGGCTCTTGGACACCCAACTTTTCCATACTATCACTTGTACGAATAGGCTAAAACCTAGGTTTCTTGTAGGTTTTATTGTGTATTGTAGGTATAAAGGAGAATTGGTATATGAAGGACATTAAGGGAGGTCAATAGGGACTTATTATAACTCCCGATACTCATATTTTACCATATATAAGTATATAAAAACCTTTGCTACAAGTTCACTATAGGTAGTCTTGGACAGATAGTGAAAATGATAAGTGACTGCCTAGTGAGAAGATGAGTGGTCTAATTTTGGATCCTTTTAAGGTCTAAATCATGGAGTATAAAGCAAAGGGACTTTGAAAAAATGTTTTACCACCTCTAAAATGGATCTTCTTGAGAAATTGATAGTCACCTTGATGATAAGTGTGTAGATTGAGGCCAAGAGAGTTAACAAGTGATTGCAGATAGTGAACACAAGTGTCAAGAAGAAGGCTATCAGTTAGAGAGTTATCTAATGAATGTCAAATCTTATTTCTAATCTCCTTAAGATAGTGCATATGTGTTAAGACTTCCTAGTTTAGTTTCATGTGGTCAAGTGATGCTTCATCATAAAAATAGTTTCAAGAAGGCTATTTGAGGTCTTTATGCCAACTTGAAGAATAATGATGAACTTCAGGTGGACACTTGTCCATGAAAGCTTCCTGACCTCTTTTATAATTCATTATCCTATAATTTAACTAGTTATCATATCTTGACACTTGTCATTGTGACCTTTCCACTTCCCTTTTTCTCTCCCTTCTCATATGCTTTATAAATTCAAGCCATTTTGGCTTTTGTAAACAATCCACAACTGGTATGGTGAAGACCTACTATTTTGAATACTATATTTTATTTTGAAATAAATATTTGTAATCTGGAGTTGAGTTAACAAGCGTCTTGTCTAAGTGTGTTAATTAGTGTGTAGTGGAATGATAAGTGATAAGTATCTATCATTGTCTCCTCTTTACTCTTCCATGTTTGATGTAAGTAGTTTTCCCTCTAACAAGTCACATGAAGTTTATTCAAGTGTATTTGTATATCTCCAAGTGTAAAGATTAATGTTAGTGTCTACAATCTGACCTTTTGTTCACTCACCTTGAGTAGTGCAATGTATATCACATTCATGTTTGAAATACTTATGTTAGAGCAATCTAGGATGTTGAGACTAGTATTGTGAGTCATGTTTCTTAGTGAAAGTGTATGGTAGTCTAGTGGAGATCATTCTAGTATATCAATTCATTAACATAGGTTACTTTTCATGTTCCTTCTATCCCTTTCATCCAAGCAATCAAGTAGTGTAGTTGATAAACAATCAAAGTATAATGTATAGAGCTAACCCTTAAACATAAAGGTCTACCTCTGCTATAATTAACCCATAGGCCTAGAGGTAATCCAATGTTTCACTCAATCTAGAGTAGACTTGAAAAACCATCTCTAGGGTACAAGATTGAGTGAAAACAATTTTGGCATGCTTGGTGGGACTATTATCTCAAATACATCTTGTCAAGGTGAATGCTGGTCTTGACAATATCAAAACTACATATGGTGTTCTACTCAACATTTGGTGACTCCCTTCAAGGTAATATCTAGATGTACACCAAGTTTTATAATTCATTTGTTCATACTTCATGGTCTTTACTAAATCAACTACTAGTAGAGGTATCAATCCCATAAACCCACTCCTTCAACCTAAAGTTCCTCTTTAAGTTCAACATCTTCAACCTATCCTGACATTTGAAGATCAAGAAGACTTTGCAAGCCAAGAAGACCAAGACAATGAGGAAGAACTTGAGGAAAAAATGGCTAGGCAGCATGTCTTCCCAGATTTTAACACTAAAAATCCTATACACTTTAATGCATATGATGATATACCTCCTAATGCTACTAAGAGTGTTCCCACTTTCAATGGTAAAGGTCCCATTACCCCAAGTGAGCATATTAGGGACATCTCTAACTTCTACAACTTTCATAATGTTATTGAATTCAATATTGAAATTAGGTTACTTGCCATGTCTCATAGAGAAAAATATATTGACTAGTATAGGACATTGTCGAGAGGATGTATCACCACTTGGGATGAATTTGGAGAGTTTTTAACCCAAGGTTTGAGGACAAAAGTGATCACACATCACTCATTCATCAACTTAATGTGATTCAAAGAGGTCCTAAGGAGACTATGCATGACTTCAATGAGAGATTTCAAAGAACTTTGTATATGCTACCTCTTCCCATGAGACCCCCTACAAGATTTGTTTTCCCTACATATCTAAGGGCTATTGGAACTAACATAGCCATCATGATGTAGTCCATGGGTGGATACTCTTTACTTGAAGCCTATGACCTAGCCATTAGAGTTGAGAATCGATTAATACAAATTGTTAAAATCCCTCCAAAAGTATCCATGCCTCTTTTTCCCAATATATTTTTTGCTACTCCAAATGTTACTCCACTCCCAAATGCAAATACCAAGTCCATGGCTGCCCCAAAGATATTAGAAGATGCCACTCCTTTGGATGCAAAATTCAAGGCCTTAGAGGCTCAAGTTAGGCAACTAAATTTGTTGTATGGAGTTAATCAAAACCCCTATCCCTATCCTTCACAAGAAAATAGGTTCTCACCTCAACAAAATAGTTAAGGGAGAGGGCAAAGCCAACCTAACTTCAATAGGCCACCCAATGCATATAATCTAACTTCTTTTTCTAAGATAAGAGCTATGGTTTCAATCCATAGTAACTTGGTCCAAGGAAAATAATGGTAATAAGGACAATACATGGATGCTAATTAATATGGAGGATAAGCCTTGGTTACTTAAGGAGGAGTTACTTCTCATTTTCTAGTATAAGATGAGAATTTCTTACAAGTAGAAATAAATGAAGGATGACAGCCCAAAGGAGTGAGTTTGATCAACTCTCAAGTGGAAGACACATTTGTCCTAAGATAAAGAACCTCAATTATAGATAATACTAGATCAAATAAGAAGGATATAGGATATGTTAATAGTGCTAATACAAGTTCAAGTAATCCTCCTACAAGGCATCAAGTGCAAATGCAAGTATGACAGTCCCTACAACTTCTGCACCTATTCAAAATTAGAATGTGGGAAGGGTAACTGAAAGTGATCTATTACCTCAAGCTCAAGTCACTTCTTTTCCTTCAAGAATGCTGAAAAGGTGAGTATTCTTGCTTTGAATATTATTGACTCTTTAAAGAGTGATAAAAAATCTATATCTATTTGGGAAGTGCTCCACATGCCCGATCAAAAAGAGCTTCTCCAAGAGAAGCTATCCCAAGTCTACCTCAATCCCAAACCATTAAGACATGGTGATATTTCCCTCACTAATTCTCCCACTCACATTGTTGAACCCTCTTCCAAATTTAAAAATCCCCCACCCTTCTAGCTCACTCTCATTATGGGAGATAAACTTGTTCACAATTGCATTGTGGATAGTGGGGCAAGTACCTTAGTGATACCCAAGAATGTGGAAGATAAATTAGGTTTTAAAAATGAACCATGTAGTAAGGGAGTGATACAAATTGATGGGACACTAGCTAAATTAGTGGGTCTTTTCAATATTTTGAGACTTTTCTTGCATGATTGTCCAAGCTTTCCTATCTTTTAAGATACAGTAGTGGTTGATTTGCCTACTCACTTTGCTATCTATCTCTCAAGGGATTTCACAGCCAGTATAGGAGTTTATCTCTCAGATGAATTGTCCTTCTTGGTCTTCAAAACAAGGTATGGAGCAAAGGTAACTTTTATAACTCAACCATTGACTAAGTTTCATATTGAGTCATATGTAGAAGCAAACTCTAATTTGAATTGTGTCATCAATGATCAAGAAGAGTCTTTTGTGGATGATGGAGAATCCTCTAAAATTGAAGGTATCTTTGACATTTTCATAGATTATTATGGTGCTAACACTTATGGACATGATCCATACACTTTCATTGAATAGACTATCCTTGGCACATACATCATCCATGAGGAAGGAGATGAACAATCTGAGGCAAGCATTGATAATTCTTTTACACAAGCTACTAAAGGTAATTACCTTATTTATATGCATAATGATGATGGTTTGAAAAGCATGGTAGATCAATATAATGAAGAAGAAAATGCCATTTTTCCTACACAAGATGGGGGATTCTATGAATGTGATAGCCATGAAGAGGAATATGATCTATGGCAACAGTTTCATGCCATAGTTCAAGAATTTAAACAACTAAGTCAACCCCCCTTCCTAAGAAAAATGAATCTGATAGTAAGGTTGTTGATGAACCTCCTAAACATGAAGGGGAATGTCCTAATAAGCATGATAATGAGTGTCTAACCACTTTTAAGGAGGCTACAACCATGAAGGAGATAAATGAAGCTAGAACAAAAATTTTTGTGATTGAGGAATAGTCCAAATCTTAAATTTGAAGTTGAATCACTTTCAAACATGTTAGATCAGAAAGAAGACAAAATTTATGGTTCTAGACATCAAGTGCATCATGTTATAGAAGAGGGTCAAGTTGAAACAACTTTGATGACTTCAAATATTCAGTTTGAGGAGTGAAAATTAGACATGACATATGTCAATCAAGCTACAAGCTCAAACAAGATTCTTGGAGGGCTCGATGGAGTATTCATGAGAGCTCCAAGTGACACACTTGTAGTTAGAAGATCTAAAAATGATAAGACATTTGACTATCTACATAAGCAAGTCTTTATTGATAAGTATGTTTCACATGATGGATTAATTTCATGGAGAAGCAATGATGTAAGAGGCACTATCTTTGACCTTAGTTGAAGAAATGGTGATTTATTCTTCACCTCAAGTTTTTTAGGTCTTGTACATATTAGGATAGGTGTGCTTTTCTTATATTATGTGTGTTTTCCCCAAGTTTTTCTTGAGAACACAAGTGTGTTTGATTTAGTGTGTTGTTTTAATTTGTATGTTGTTTTTTGTTGTTTGGTGTTCTTTCAGAGGTAATTCAGTGTCAAGTACAATGTATAGGTGACTCCATAGACCAATGGATAGGAGAAGGCTACTGGTATTTGGCATAACTAGTTTTCCACCTCTAAGAAATCACCAAAATGTTGACTAATTTGATCTTAATTAAAATTAGGTCAACCCCCTATGTAGTTAAAACTTGTCACAGGGTCTCTTAGGGTGTAAAATGTGTACCATGGTCTTAATGAGGTCAAATGTTATGTTTTCACCCTTGTCACATTTGTACAAGTTGGTATTATGTCATATAAGGTCATTTTTTGAGTAATTTAATGAAGTGGTATAATTTATACAAGAGGACAAGTGTTTCAAAATAATATCCAATGTCCCGTACGTCAGGTGCATGCCAAAGATGGTAGTTTTAAACTAACAATTGTAGTTCAACGTGGAAAAGAAAGGATCAAGAAATTTTAGGTAGTTTTACAACCTTTAAAACATAATTTTCACATTAAATGACTTCAATAGGGTCTATTTAGATCCCTATAGTTCACTTCCATGCTTAAGTAGCTTTGACAGACTTAAAATTGAGCAAAAATGATTATCCTTTCCTATCGCTCTCTTGGATAAGCCAAAAAGGTCAACTAGTTTCCACTTGGTATAGACAAGAGGAGGTGAGTTAGATCAAGTGATTTTGATGGGTGATAGTAGTCTCTATTCACTACAACTTTATGGTCATAGTTTTATGTTTGGTGTTTTATGTCTCATGAACCATTGCTAAGGTTGGTGACTCTTTTCTACGTGCACATCCCCAACACCTCAATTTTCCTTATTTGTTTGCATTGATATGAATAATCTAAGTGTTATATATGATCTTGAGGAGTATTATCATCCTTATCACAATGTTTTAGTTTATTTTGGCACATGTGAAGGTGAACTGATGAGCAAGACTATCTCATTTTGCTAGTTGAAGATACCATGGAATTTGTAGATAATGTTTCATCAGTATCAAAGTTTCTCCCTCTTGTAGTGGTTTCAAATCAAGGGTGACATGTTATTTAAAATTTAAATAGCAAAGTAGGTATTCTAAAGGTTTAGTCTCAATATTAGCATTGATTGGGTGAAAGGTCTAAAACATACACACACAGTCAAATTTTCTGCTATAGTCACCTATAGTCAAGTGGAGCTAAGCCCTGATTAGTCATGGTGATGAAACAAGAATGTTTTAAGGTTTTGAGAAGACTCCCAAAGAGTAAATATTAAGATTAAAATAATCAAAGGGTTATATATTGGTTGTGAGAACCAATTCCACATACACAGTATTATATCTGATAGTACCTACAGGTAGCCTCAATAGTGGTATGAGAGTCAATACAAATGAAATAGAGGAGTGTTGATATGAGGATGGTTGAACTCATTTGAAACTTTTAATCAGGTATAAGAGAAAATACCATTGTGACAATGGTGAGGTCACTATGTGTAGTCAAGCTTCTTGAGTTTAATGCTCACAGGTTAAGAAAATTGTAATTGAGATAACTTACCTTAACTTCTTTGAATGAGAGTTTTACTCATAAACTATGTCATCCCATGGTGAAGTGTCTTGAGGTATATATATGTCTAATAGTTTTTCACATGTATCCTAGGCCTAGATGTTAGGTTGTGGAGCTAAAAGCTTCACTGATGCAAACAGGGAAGGAGGTTGCTGAGGTTGCAGAGGTGGCTGAGTTACAGAACAAGTTGCAGGGAAATCGACGTCAGTCTGATCAACTGACGTCGGTCATATTACAGTGCAAAAGCAATCGATGTCGGTTATGAGTTGGTCAAAATTGATCAGGAAGGAGCTGACATCGGCAACTTGTGTGTGCATGCAGTTTGCATGCGGGTTCCAAACAGGTCTATTTTTGGACAAGCAGTTTGCATGTAAAGACTATTTTTGGTCTTAGAGTTGCGAGTCTAATTATTGTAATTAAGAAAGTCTAATTATTGTATGTATGAGATCTATATAATAGACTCATGGGCTGTATTGTAAAAGTGTGCTAGAAAGCCATTGTGCTTGAAGAGAGAGCAAGAGTAGCTCCTCCTAGTTCTAAAGGGGTGCTGAGTGTGTATGATCAAGGAGAGTTGCAGGTTGTGCAAGTTTTACTAGGAGATCCACCGGTGTACTGGTTGAAGAATCATGAGGACTTGGTGAGGCAAGGACAAGGGTTCTTCAGGGTGTAGAGATATCTACATGGTAAGTAAGGTCTGTTGATTTGCAGGTGGCAGTAAGGAAAGGGAGATCTACTTGGAGTATGGTTGTGTACTTGGTGTACTGGCAGCATTGTTACTGACTGGTGGAGGTGAACAACAACTCTGTGTTTGAGTTGATTGTTGTGACTATGATTGAGAGAGTGAATTGTTGAAGGAGAATTAAAGGTGAACCCTAGAAGTGTGGGAGCTCTAGAGGTGTGGGAAGAAGAAGTGTGGCATCTTCTTTATTGTATTTTCTTCTGATTGAGTATTAATACAATTGGGTATTGTCTCTCATATCCTGTGTTGTTTCATATTTCTAGTTACTTATTCATTCTGGTTAAATTTCATGTTTAGTTGCTAATACAAAGGTAATCAAGTGTGCCCTTAGTGGGCAGTAGAGGATCCTGACAGTTGGTATCAGAGCATGTTTGTTGTTTTAGGTGCCTGACAAGTGATATCAGAGCTAAGGTTGCAGGGAGTAGGTTATTGTTTGATTACAGGTCACTCTCAGGGGTTTCAAATTGAGTGGGAGTATAGCAATGGTAGAAGAAAGTAAGCTATGAATAGAGAAACTGAATATCACGAATGGTTAGATTGATGGAAAGAAAGAGCAAGTAAAGGAAGATTGTTGGTTGGTAGAAGATCAGCGTGTAGAAGCAGATGTTGCAGGTGTTGTTGCACAGGTTGCTCTGGATAAAGTAGAATCTTGGTTTATAGATTATATTGCCTCTTTCCATGTAGCCTGAAATAGAGCATCTTTTCATGGGTATGTCTTTGGAGACTTTGGAGAGATTTATTTAGGGGTTGGTGAGCCTTGTCACATGGTTGGCAAAGGGGAAGTGAAGTTGAAATTGCAGACAGATAACACACAGGTGTTAAAGAAGGTCATGCAGGTTCTAGTCTTGGAGATGAGTCTAATTTCTTCAGGAAAGTTGGGTGATGAGAGATGCACAGTAACTCTCACAGTGGATGCACTAGAATTAGACAGTGGTAAGAAAGTAGGTATCTTTTATCTATCTACATATATTACTGATTCACCTTCTATTGTAGAGATGTGGCTTTGTAGGCTTGATCACATGTGTAAGAAGGGAATGCATGTTCTTAAGTGGAAGACAGATGTTTTTGACAAACTTAAGAACTGGAAAGCCTTAGTGTTCATGGAGGAGATGACGGATAGAGATCAGTTGAGGGGACTAAATTATTCTAAGCAGGGCTATGTTAATATGGACAAGGGTTTGATCCAAAAGGAGCTCACGAGTAAAAAGTCATCACTCACAGGCGAACACAGGTACCGGCATCGGTCAGGAGGAGCTAACATCGAATAGACAGGCACCAACATCAGTCATGTGTAGATTAGCAGAGTCAATGGTGTCAGGTAACAGGAACCGACGACGATCAGACAGGAACCGACATTGGTAGAAGGGACACCGGCGTTGGTCAGGGAACCGATGTTGGCAGATAGGGTCAGTCACAAGAAATCGATGTCAGTCGGGTGTAGATTGGGAGATGGCTGAGATTAGTCACTGGAACAGATGTTGGGCAGACAACAAGCTATTAAGGAGTCTCAAATGCCGATGTGGAGGATTAAAAGTGTAAGTGAGCCTCATATTTGTTGTTCACCTTCTTTATATTACTTGTTGCTTACTGATGGTCAAGAACTAGGAAGATGTGAAGAGGCAATGCAGGTAGAATCCAGGAAATAGTGGGAGCATGGCATGAATTCTTTGAAAGAAAACCAAGCAAGAGATTTGGTAGAGTTGCTAGCACTGACAGACGGATGGATTCCCAAGTTAGAGAAGAGAGTGGATGGACACGTGAGATGAAAGGCCAAGGTATATGGTCTTGATGATGCTATAGGATAGTGGTACAGGTTTGACAGGTGGATGACAAAGCAGGGCTTTAGTCAATGTCAGTGTAATCATTGTGTTTGTCTTTATCAAGTTGGATAATGGTCGCAACATTATCCTGTTGTTGTATGTGGTGTGGTTGCTTGTTGCAGGGTTACACATGTAGGGAGTTTCTGAGCTAAAGGTAAAGTTAGTTCAGAGGTATGTCATGAAGAATTTGGGAGTAGCAAAATTCTTTGGCATAAGAGACATGGAAGATCACAGGTTAATTTTGTCTCCAGTGGGAGCTGATGTGAAGAAGGTGTTGGCAGGGTTCAATACGCAGGTTGCAGAACTAGTAAGCACACCAAGGGCTAGATAGTTTAAGCTGAGCTTAGAACAGTGTTCAAAATCACATGAGGTCGAGTGTAGACCTGAGTTTTCTTAAACAGTGGGAGTTGTCAGAGAGTTTGGATCCAATTTGAGAAAGGTAGATTCTCAGGTATCTGAGAGGGACCAGTAGTAGGGATTCATGTTATGCAGGGTCAAGGTCTTCACTACATGGAGTTGTAGGTTTGGATGTGGCAGGTTACTTGGATGACAGGAGGTGCACCATAGGTTGTGTGGTGGTTGGTCTTCAAGATTGAGCTTGAAGAGGGATACAAGCCAGAAAACA
This sequence comes from Torreya grandis, assembly GCA_037957365.1. NCBI lineage: Eukaryota > Viridiplantae > Streptophyta > Pinopsida > Cupressales > Taxaceae > Torreya > Torreya grandis. The sequence goes on along the minus strand of JARHVA010000219.1, from coordinate 5,756,971 downwards.
AATTAGATGGTGTATAAGTATAGGTACAGTGCAACTATTTATCTCCAAGTGGGAGATTGTTAGGTTGTGGAGCGAAAAGCTTCACTGATGTAAACAGGGAAGGAGGTTGCTAAGGTTACGAAGGTTGCTGAGTTGCAGAACAAGTTGCAGGGAAACTGACGTCGGTCTGATCAACTGATGTCGGTCATATTAAAGTGCAGAAGCAACCGACGTCGGTTATGAGTCAGCTGACATCGGTCAGGAAGGAGCTAATGTTGGCAACCTGTGTGTGCATGCAGTTTTCATGTGGGTTCTAGACAGGTCTATTTTTAGATAGGCAATTTGCATGTAAAGACTATTTTTGGTGTTAGAGTTGTGAGTCTAATTATTGTAATTAAGAAAGTCTAATTATTGTATGCATGAGATCTATATAATAGACTCATGGGCTATATTATAAAAGTGTGCTAGAAAGCCATTGTGCTTGAAGAGAGAGCAAGAGTAGCTCCTCCTAGTTCCAAAGGTGTGCTGAGTGTGTATGATCAAGGAGAGTTGTAGGTTGTGCAAGTTCTACTAGGAGATCGACCAGGGTACTAGTTGAAGAATCATGAGGACTTGGTGAGGTAAGGACAAGGGTTCTTCAAGGTGTATAGATATCTACATGGTAAGTAAGGTCTGTTGATTTGTAGGTGGCAGCAAGGAAAGGGAGATCTACTTGGAGTACAGTTGTGTACTTGGTGTACTGGCAGCATTGTTACTGACTGGTGGAGGTGAACAACAACTCTGTGTTTGAGTTGATTGTTGTGACCGTGATTGAGAGAGTGAACTATTGAAGGAGAATTACAGGTGAACCCTAGAAGTGTGGGAGCTCTAGAGGTGTGGGAAGAAGTGTGACATCTTCTTTATTGTATTTTCTTCTGATTGAGTATTAATACAATTGGGTATTATCTCTCATATCCTGTGTTGTTTCATATTTCTAGTTACTTATTCATTCTGGTTAAATTTCATGTTTAGTTGCTAATACAAAGGTAATCAAGTGTGCCCTTAGTGGGCAGTAGAGGATCCTGACAGTTGGTATTAGAGCATGTTTGTTGTTCTAGGTGCCTGACACTAGAAACACTGTCTTGATATAAGTGTTGACAATTTTGAACCCACAAGTCAAATTACCACCCTTATCATTCAAAACTTTACATACCATGTTGTTTTGTCTTGTGAGTTAGTAACTGGTCTTGAAAAGTCTTTGAAGAATCCATGGTTAATAGGTCTTGAGGTTATTTAGGTGATTTAGGGACTTTTATTTCACTTGTCTTATTCTTTACAAGAAGTTATTTATGTTGCTCTGAGTAGTTCAAAAGAAGACAAGTAGAAGATACTTTGGGCTTTCATGGAAGGAGGACTTCGAAAACAATTTCCCTGAAAGGTTCTTTTCTTGAGAAATGGTCCTATTTCATAAGTTCCAAAGAGTTATTTTGGTTTTGGGGTCTTTCAAAACAATTATGAAATCCATTTTCAACAAGTCCAATAGTCACTTTCTTTCAAGAGGACTGTCCAAGTAGAAATTTCGAAGGGCATTTTCAGAAAGCCTGAAGGGCATCTTCAAAATTAAGGGTTCAATTTTTTTTTAAAGGGATTGTTCATAATCTCAAAGGACCATTTCAATTTTTCTAAGGGAAAAAGGACCTTGAAATTTTTTCTAAAAGAGTGGACCTTTACAATTTATCCATGACAAAGGGACACTTGCAAGAAAACTGAAGGGTATATGCCCTTTAAAAAAAAGGCATTTTCAAAAGGATAAGTGGACCAAAACAAACATCTTGAAAGGCCTTTACAAGGGTTCCAAAGGGCACATTTCATAAAGGCAAAGGGGATTCTCATTTATTAAAAATTTCTTTATAAAAAGTTGAAGGGAAAGAGGACCTTGACATTTTTTCTGTAAGAATGGACCTTTTCAATTTGTCTGTGAGAAAGGGACACTTGAAAGAAAGCTGAAGGGTACATGCCCTTCATAAAAAAGGCATTTTTGAAAGGATGAGTGGACCAAAACAAAAATCTCGAAAGGCCTTTACAAGGGTTCTGAAGGGCACATTTCATAAAGGCAAAGGGGCTTATCATTTTTTCTAAAAAGTCCTTTATAAAAAGCTGAAGGATGAGTGGACCGTTCCAATGAGCTGAAGGGTTGTTTCCAATGAAAAAGTACACTTTAAAGAAATTTGAAGGGTTACATCCCTTTGAAAAAGTTTCAATTTCAAAATTTTCAAAGGGTAGAATCCCTTTGGAAAAAGTTTGCTTTGCAAATTTCTGAAGGACCTTTCCATTTTTTTGAAGGGTATTTGCCTTTCAGAAAAAGGTATTTTCAAAGATAAAGGGATCCTAAATTTTTTTGAAGGGTTCATTCAAAAACTCTGAAGGGCTATTTCAAAATGCTGAGGGGTCACTTTCCCTTCGGGAAAGTCACTTGGCAAAATTTTGAGAGGCACTTTATCTTTTTCAAAATTTTCTGAAGGGTATCTACCCTTCAAAAAAAGGCATTTTAAAAGTTTGAGGGGACACTTGAAAAAATTCTGAAGGGACATACAAAAAAATTGAAGGGCACTTTCCCTTCGGGAAAGTCCATTTTCAAACTCTAAAGGTATGCACAAAAAGTTCGAAGGGTACATTTCCTTCGGACAAATTTTCATGATAGTTTTTGGAAGGGCAAATGAACTAATACAATTTTGCCGAAGGGCAATTTGCAAGGGTTCTGAGGACAAGATTTCCTTCGAACATTTTGTTCGAAGGAAATAAAAAAAGATAGAAGCCCAAAGATATAATTCCTTCAGATTTTTTATTTGAAGGAAATGGACCAATCAAAAAAGTTGAAGGAAAGGTACAAGAAGGAAAAGGCCACAGACATTTTATCTGAAGGCAAAGAGATGGACAAAAAGTCTAAAATAATTCTTTAGGAAGATTTACTTGTGGAATTGTCTAAAGTGAATGGACCAATTGGAAAGGATGAAGACACACTTCTCACAGACAATTTGTCCATGGGAAAATGACAAAGACAAAATCCTAAAGATATATTTCCTTTAGAATTTTTGTCTGAAGGAAATAAACAAGGTATAAAAGCCCAGAACAAACATGAAGGCCAAAAGAAGTAGACAAAGGAAATAACCATAGATAAATAAATACTAGAGAAATACATGCACAAAAGTTAAGAGCCTAAAGTGTTAGATCAAGAAATTACCATAATGAAGACAAGGAGTTCAATCTGAATACACCTCTCACTCATCAAGGTCCTCTTCCATGCAAGCAAAGGATATCTATAGTTGATTGGTCCAAGCTTCAATTGACTATTTGTTGAAGTCATGCTTATCTCCTAGTCATCATTACATTCAATGATCCAACTCAGCTTCAAGATTAATCAAGAGGCATATTCCTTTGAAGTCATGGCATGACTTTCCATGTAAGAGTTTGACTTGTCAAACTTAGATCCACCTCATCCCTTCTACACCAACATGGAATTTCATGCATGTGCTCTTGTTTATCTTGTTGAAGGCTTTCAACATTTCTAGCAGTTCAAGTGGAGTTCTAAATTTAGTTCTGGCATTGATTTCATGTAAAGGAGATTGTTCTCTTATTTTAGGTAGTTCAAGAGGAGTTCTATATTTAGAGATTGGTGTAGCATTATGCATGATGAAAGTTTTGACTCAAACTTGGGTTCTCCATCATTTTTAATGCCAAAGAGCTTTTCATGTAAAAAAAAAGACAAAAAGAATATTATTTAAAGGTTGTGATAGCACAAGTTAGACTTGGTTAATGTAAGAGTTTACCTCCTCTTCTATTTTTAGTGCTAATCTCTTGGCTGTTCTATCTTTTTCTATATAAGTTGGCTTTTTAGTCTTGATTTGTATCCTCTTTTTAACAAGACCATACTATGCCAAAACTTTGTGCTATGTAACATTTTTCAGATTAATAGAAGTATAGTTTTCAGATTCTAAGGTGATGATATAATGTATTTATGTCAGTGATTAGCATATGTGATAGAATTTTCTTCCTTGTCAAGTCTTGATTCTTACCTAGTTACTAGCTGATCAAATTATGCAGGTTATGTTCTATGTTTAATATCTTTTAGCTAAAGTTATAGTGGATATAAGTGGCTAGTTAGTGCCTTGAATTAGGCCTATTCCATCATTTCCCTCAAGCTTTAATCACAAGATATAACCTTTTCATGAAATACTGATGCATAGGGGTTAATTGGGGTTAAAAATTTAGTGTGTTTATTGTTTGATCAGTGTTTTTAGAAGCTCAAATTGTGTGGATCAATCAAATTTTAGGTGTATCACCATCATTAGATAGGATTTTATTTTAGTTTTCTTTCCTTTTCATTCTTCCCTTTTTCCCCATCAATTTGTAGCATAGAGTAGAGATCCTAATTGATACACCAAAGGGAGTTAGTCCTTAGAATCTAGAGACTCAATTCATTGATTAGGCCACCCACAGTCTAAGATTATTTCCATGTTTTAGCAAACTATGAAGGCCTAAAACTAACTTCACAAGGGTGTGAGTTTGATTGACAACAATTTTTGGCATGCTTGGTGGGACATCAAAGAAATTGTTTGCATATCAGAAGAATTTTTGTAGCAGAAGAAGATATTCATTATCATCAACATCTAGTTGCAGAGCTCATAATATCATTCAAAAAATTTGTTCATGTCAAAGGTTATGACAAGGTCAGCAAGTAAAGGTATTATTTTAAAATTTATATCATATAAGAGATCAAGGTTTAGGAGGGTAAATCCATATCCTCAAAAGAAATATTTGTCTCCTAGTTATCTTATTGTTTTAGACACTACAATCCCTACTTTCCAAATGGCCATTAGAAATTAGGTGTTTTTTCCATTCAATATAGGTAGCCCATTGAATCTAGACTAGTTTGATGGCATTATTCTGTTTTCTCTCAAAATTATCCCATTCTTCTTTGGAGAAAATCAAATAACCCCTATTAAGCATATCCAAGATGTAACTAATCTCTATTCCATCCATAATATTGTTGAGGATAATATTGCTATTAGATTGCTTGCTACTTCTTTCAATGGAAAAGCATTGAAATGGTATAAAAGCCTCCCACTAAATTCTATTTCTACTAGGGATAAATTGGGTGCAGCGTTAGTCAAAAAATTTGAGGATAAATCTGATCACCTATCTTTAGTTAAGCAATTAACCACCATAAACATAGCTCCTCATGAGTTTATGTTTGATTTTAACCCCAGATTCCAAAAGACATGGACCAACATACCTGTGTTAATTAGTCCATCCCCTAAATATGCATTCCTATACTATTTGAAAGCCCTTAACTCTAACATTAGTGTGATGATATAGTCAATGGGTGGTACTACCTTGTCAGATGCTTATGAGGTTGCAATAAGGGTAGAGAATAATTTGATACAAACTGGTAAGCTTTCTCCAAGACCTCTAATGCCTATATTCCTATAATTGAATTCTATACCAGCCCCTCAAATCCCTCAAATTCCTCAAATTCCATCTTTAACTCCTATTACATCACCTCAATCTCAAATTGTAGCCCCTACTAGTCAAGCTAGTGAGATAGGAGAGTTGAAAATATTTCTATAGTCTTTTGGGATTGAAATAGTGTAGCTCAAAAGGAAAAAAATTTAGGCTAATAAGTCCTATTAGCAATAAAATCAGACCACCTATTAACCCTTCAAAGATCAAAGGCCTCCTTATCAAGGTTTCAGAGAAAATAAACCACCTTATCAAACACAAGGATCTATAACTCTAGTTAAGCCATATGTTGCCCTTGATCCTAATACTCCTTCCAATTCAAAATCCATTATTCCCACCCCAGCTCAAAATAACTTGATTCATGATTCAAGTTGGTAGTCCTCAAATCTCAATGATGCTCAAAACCAAGCCTTGGTATCACAAAACATCACTATGCTACAAATGACACAAGAAGAGTTTTCTTTAGAAGGAGGTCAGTACCAAGATATAGGTTTAACATCACAAGGAGAGACTCAATAATTTTAATGACATCTTGATGCCATTAATTTAAATTGGCAAGTGGATGATCATGTTGCTTTTACTCAGGGTGTTGAAACTAATAATTCAAGTGGTCAAGTTGTAACTATAACTAGAGCTAAAATAAGAGCCATTGATGAGCTACAGGAGGTGATAAAAGCTTCAAGTACTCCTAATGTTGTTTCTAAGAGTACAAAGGAACATTTTTTTGCTCCTATAGCTTAGAAAAATCAAAATATAGAGGTTAGTAAAGTTCATCAACTACCTCTTGTTTGTGAACAACCAGTGCTTCAGAAAGTCCAGCCAAAGGTTAGTGGATCTCATTTCAGTATAGTGGATCAAATGAAGAATTCTAATATCATAATTATCACGTGAGATTCTCTTTCCATTCTAGGACAAATATATATGTTCATCCAAGAGCTTTCAACTCTCAAATTGTCTCCAAAATTGGTTGAAAAAGGTGTTGTCTTGACTAATTTAGATCAGCCAACTAAGGAATAGGTACAACAAGTAAATAAAATGGTAAAGGTGGAAAAATTTGATGTAAAATCAAATAAAACTCCTTTTTATATTTTTTTGATAGTAGGTGATACTTTGGTTCATAATTGTATGGTGGATAGTGGAGCTAGTAGTACAGTCATGCCTAAACAAATTACAGACAAGCTCGACCTTGTTTATGAGACATAATAAAGGGCTATTGTAGTTGGATGGGTCACCAATGAATAATTTAAGCATCATTAAATATATAAAGTTTATGTTACATGCTTATCCCAATATTACTATTCAATAGGATGTTGTTGTGGTAGACTTGCCTCCTTACTTTACTATGTGCCTTTCAAGGGACTTCACCTCAAATATTGGGGGATATTTATCAACTGATTGGACTTATTTAATGTTCAAAACTAGGTATGGTACCAAGGTAACAATTTATTCTAAACTTATTACATGTTTTCATATGGATCCATATATGCCAAGTGTTGTGAACACTAACTAGATCATCTTGGATGAAGTACTAGAACCTAGTGAAGTAGAAAGTGAATCACCTTTGGATGGAGTTCTAGATTTGTTCCTTGATGAGTGGGATTACACTTTTCATGAGCATGATCCTTATAAGATGATTGAAGAAGGAGGACTTGGTGTGTATTGCCTTCATGAGAATGATGCACCAATTCCAGCCATGGTTAAGGATGATGAGTCTAGTAAAGGTCTATGGTAATTATACTTTGATGGATCAAGGAATAAACATAGAATCAAAGTTGGAATGATGTTGGTTTTTCTAAAAATTCAAAGAGATTTATCTTTTATTAAATTATAGTTTAGTTGTTCAAACAATGTTGCTGAGTATGAAGCACTAGTTCATAGTTTGCAGTGGGCTAAGAAGATGAAAGTTAACACCTTACAATTTTTTGGTGATAGTGAATTTATAGTTCACCAAGTAAGAGGTTTGAATATATGTAAAAATTTATTGCTTAACTCTTACATGCATAGAATATGGGACTTGAAGATTTCCAAGATTTTAACATTCAAGTAATACTAAGAGGTGAGAATAAACACGCTGATAGGCTGGCTGCTATTGGGGCACAATTTAGTATCCCAACTGATATAAAAAGTGAAAAAAATTAGTCACATATAAAGGTGGTTGTAAGGTCTTCTGTTCTAGATAATCATGAAAATTGGCAAGTTTTCGAAGATGATAGTCAAATTGTGAAATTTTTGCAAGAAGAGGCTGAGTTTTCTTCAAGAAACCAAGCAAAGTATTTGAAGTAGTAAGGTGATCAGATTGTGCAACTAAAAGCAATTAAGCTACCTAAGGTATTGGTCACACTTGAGAAGATTTTTAGTGGTGATGATGAGTTAAGGAAAGAGAAGTCATCTTTGTTAACAAAAGAAGAGTACGATGCCAATGTAAAGATTGTAGTTAGTAAGATTTTAAAGTTAGGTAAGGTATGCACTCCTTCATAAAAAGAAGTTTTTATTGAGTTATGAATAAGTTTTGCTAATATATTTACTTGGAAATATAAAAATCTCAAGGGGTTTTATCCAAGTCTAGCTCAACACACCATTGAGTTATGAGATGAAACTAAACTAGTGAGACAAAGAAAAAGGCCTATCAATCTTAAGCTTGAGCCTTTGATGAGAGCTAAGCTTTACAATCTCATAGAATCAACTATTATATTTCTAATTAAGCACTCAACTTCACTAGAAAATCTTATCCCAATATAAAAAAGGAACAATGAAATTATATTTTGTGTTGACTTCCATGATTTGAACATAGCTTCACTTAAAGATCACTATCCATTTCCATCAATGGAATAAATTTTATAGCTAGTTGCAGGTTCAGAGAGGTTTTCTTTGTTGGATGGATATAATGGCTACAATCAAATTTTGGTCAAAGAAGAGGACCAATTTAAGACAACTTTCACAACCAAGTGGGGGATGTTTACATACAAAAAGATGCCATTCAATTTATCTAATGCTGGAACAACCTTTCAGAGAGCCATGGGTATGGCATTCCAAGGCCTTCTTAACAAGTTTGTACTTATTTATTTGGATGATATAACAATATTTTCAAAGAATGCAAGTGATCACATGGTTCATCTCAAGTAAGTGTTAAAAAAGTGTAGACAATTTAGGATATTTTTAAATCCCAAAAAGTGTGTCTTCTCGGTTCATCAAGGTAAGCTCCTTGGCCATGTGGTTTCAAAGTCTAGTTTAAGCATAAATTCTAAAAGGGTAGACTCCATTCTTGCACTCTCCTTGCCTAAACACAAAAAATCTATGCAAAGTTTCTTTGGGAAAATCAAATTCATAAGGAGATATATTTCATATTTTGCCATTTTAGTGAAACCACTTACAACCATGCTAAAGAAGAATCAGAGCTTCAACTAGTCCACAGAAGGAGTAAAGAGTTTTGAAGATATTAAGAACACCATAACTAGTGCTCCTAGACTTATAAATCCAGATTTCACAAAATATTTTATTTTGTATACATATGAAAAAATGGACACCATTTTAGGCATTCTTATGTAGAAAAATCATGAGGCTTTGGAGTAGCCAATAGCCTTCTTTAGTAAAGGATTGGAAGAATATGAAACAAGGTACTATTTTATTGAAAAACATATACTTTCAGTTATAAAGTCTCCTTAAAAGTTTAGATACTTGTCTAACAATAAGATACACCTAATGGTTTCTCATCCAAACATCAAAGAGTTCTTTTTAAAAAAAGATATGAATGAGAAAAGAGCTGGTTGGATAACCAAGGTAATGGAATATGATGTGAAAATTAAGGTCATATGATTAGAGGCAAAGGACTTTGTGAGCATCTAGCTCAAGACTTGTAAGAGACTAATGATGTTATTTTGGTGTCAAATGATGAAGAGGCTGTAGCTGGTCATACCTCACCTTCTAGATGGTTTCATGACTTGGTAAGCTATCTCCAAGATGGTATTTATCCCTCTCATCTAAGTGCTTTAAAAAGAAAATATTTTAGGTTGTAATCAATTCCATTTTTTCTTGTTGATAGTGTTTTGTTCAAGAAAGACATCAATGGCATGTTGCTAAGATGTATTGAGCTAAGCCAAACTCAGAGATTGCTTGAATAATTTCATGATGGACATGGTAGAAGACATTTTTATGCAAGAAATACAGCCCTTAAGATCATGAGAGGTGGGTACTATTGGCCTAGTATATTTGGTTATTGTCATGCATGTGTTAGAAAGTGAAAATAGTGTGTTATGTTTGTAGAAAAGGTGAAACTTGTAGCCTTACCTCTTCAACCAATTGCCGTGGATCAGCCCTTAGTCCAATGGGGATTGGAATTTATTGGTTTCATAAATCCTCCTTCAAGTATATGACATAAATGGATTCTAACTGCTATAGATTACTTCACATGTTGGACAGAAGTAGTCACATTGAAAGAAGCAAATGAAACCAATGTTTTAGATTTCTATGAAGGTTTGCTTACTAGATTTGGAGTTCTTTCAACTATTATTTTTGATCATGTAATGTCTTTTGTGGGATCTAAGATCATTCAATGGGCTATCCAAAATGGAATTTATCTTAGCACTTCATCAAACTATTATTCACAAGGTAATGACCTTTCTGAGTCAACAAATAAGAACCTATTAAAGATCATAAGAAATACTATTGAAGATAATTAGAGATCATGGCATCTCAAGTTGAAGTCATCTCTATGGGCTGATATAATTATGTACAAAATATCAATAGCCAACTCTACATACAAGCTGGTATATGGTAAGGAAGCAAGGTTACCCATTTCTCTTGAATTTATTACTTTAGAACTAATGCATCAGATTGAGTTATTTGAGAATGAGCCTATAGAGATCAAGTATGATGAGCTTATGGAGCTATAAGAGATTAGAAATCAGTCCATGCTAGCCATGGAGATTCATCAAGCACAAGTGAAGAGAGATTTTGACAAAGGAGCTTCTTTATAAAGTTTCAAAGAAGGAAATTTCGTCCTCAAGTGGGATGAGGATATAACTAAACCAAGAAGGCACACAAAGTTTGATTCCCTTTGGAGTGGCCCATACACAATCTCTAGCTATAAATCCCACAATGCCTTCCAATTTGTAAAGATGGATGGTGACGAGCTTCCACTCCTAGTAAATGGGATACATTTAAAACATTGCTACTAAAGAGAAAAGTTCCTTGTACATAGTTTGTTTTGATTTCCTCCAAGTGTTGTTTAAACATAGTAGTTTCATTCTATTTTGTTCTAAATAAGTGCTTGTTTGCACATTTGCTTTTTAGTTAGTTTTCCTTGCTTTGTGTGTTCCCTTCTTATTTTGGAGTATGAAGGTTGTTTTTTTTAAATCAAAGGTTGTACTTGCAATCATGGAATAAATTTTTCATTATTTTATAAGTTTAAATGCCATGTATATGGTCTAGTTCTCAAGCATAACAAGCATGCTTCCTAGTTGAGTCATCAAAATATTGACAATTTTGACCTCACAGGTCAAATTGCCATCCTTATCATTCAAAACTTTGCATACCATGTCATTTTATCTTGTGAGTCAGTAACTGGGCCTGAAAAGTCTTTGAAGAATCCATGGCTAATAGGTATTTAGGTTGTTTATATGATTTAGGGACTTTTCTTTCACTCATCTTGTTCTTTACAGGAAGGTATTTGTGTTGCTCTGAGCAATTCAAAAAAAGACAAGCAAAAGATACTTTGGGCTTTCATGGAAGGAGGACTTCAAAAATAATTTCCCCAAAAGGTTATTTTCTTGAGAAATGTTCCAATTTCATAAGTTTTAAAGAGTTCTTTTGGTTTTAGGTTCTTTTCAAATAGTTTTGAAAGTCCTTTTCAACAAGTCCAATAGTCACTTTCTTTCGAGAGGATTATCCAAGCAAAAATTCCGAAGGGCATTTTCAAAAAGCTCAAAGGGCATCTTTAAAAGTAAGGGTTCAAACATTTTTTGAAGGGTTTGTTCATAATCCAGAAGGACCATTTCAATTTTGTCAAAGGGCAAGAGGACTTTGACATTTTTTTCGAAAGAATGGACGTTTTCAATTTATCTGCTTGAAAGGGACACTTGAAAGAAAGATGAAGGGTATATGCCCTTCAGAAAAAAAGGCATTTTTGAAAGGATGAGTGGACCAAAAAAAAATCCCGAAAGGCCTTTACAAGGGTTCTAAAGGGCACATTTCATAAAGGCAAAGGGGCTTGTCATTTTTTTTAAAAAAGTCCTTTACAAAAAGTTGAAGGGTAAGAGGACCTTGACATTTTTTTGAAAGAATGGACCTTTTCAATTTGTCTATGAGAAAGGGACACTTGAAAGAAAGCTGAAGGGTATATAACCTTCAAAAGAAAAGGCATTTTTGAAAGGATGAGTGGACAAAAAAAAAATCTCGAAAGGCCTTTACAAGGGTTCCGAAGGGCACATTTCATAAAGGCAAAGGGGCTTGTCATTTTTTCTGAAAAGTCCTTTACAAAAAGTTGAAGGATGAGTGGACCATTCCAACAATGCTGAAGGGTTCTTTCCAAGGAAAAAGTACACTTTGAATAAATTTAAAGGGTTACATCCCTTCGAAAAAGGTTCAATTTCAAAATTTCTAAAGGTTAGAATCCCCTCAGAAAAATTTTGCTTTGCAAATTTTTGAAGGACCTTTCCATTTTTCCGAAGGGATACTTTCAAAATTTTCAAAGGGTATTTGCCTTTTGGAAAAAGGTATTTTCAAAGATAAAGGGATCCTAATTTTTTTTGAAGGGTTCATTCAAAAATCCCGAAGGGCTATTTCAAAATGTCGAGGGGTCACTTGGCAAAATTACGAGAGGCACTTTATCTTTTTGAAAGGCTTTTCAAATTTTTTTGAAGGGTATCTACCCTTTAAAAAAAAGCATTTTAAAAGTCTGAGGGGACACTTGAAAAAAGTTTGAAGGGACATACAAAAAACCTAGAAAGCTCGAAGGGCACTTTCCCTTTAGGAAAGTCCATTTTCAAACTCCAAAGGGATGCACAAAAAGTCTGAAGGGTACATTTCCTTTAGACAAATTGTCATGATATTTTTTCGAAGGGCAAGTGGATAAATACAATTTTTTCAAAGGGTAATTTGTAAGGGTTCTAAGGACAAGATTTCCTTCAAAAAATTTGTCTGAAGGAAATAAATAAAGATAGAAGCCCGAAGATATAATTCCTTTGGAATTTTTGTTCGAAGGAAATGGACCAATCGAAAAAGCTAAAGGAAAGGCACAAGAAGGAAAAGGTTGTGGACATTTTTTTTGAAGGAAAAGAGATGGATAAAAAGTTTGAAAGAATTCTTTTGGAAGGTTTACTCGTGGAATTGTCTGAAGCGAATGGACCAATCAGAAAGGATGAAGAGACAATTCTTGTGGATAATTTATTTGTGGGAAAATGACAAAGACAAAAGCCTGAAGATATATTTCCTTCAAAATTTTTGTCTAAAGGAAATAAACAAGGTGTAAAAGCCTAGGATAAAAATGAAGGCTGAAAGAAGTAGACAAAGGAAATAGCCATAGACAAACAAATGCCGAAGAAATACATGCACAAAAGCAAAGAGCTTGAAAGAGTTAGATTGATAAATTAACATAATGAAGATAAGGAGTTCAATTAAATGCATCTCTCACTCATCAAAGTCCTCTTCCATGCAAGTAAAGGCTATCTATATTTGATTAGTCCAAGCTTCAATTGACTATTTGTTGAAGTCATGCTTATCTCCTAATCATCATGGTATTCAATGATCCAACTCAGCTTCAAGATCAATCGAGAGGCATATTCCTTTGAAGTTGTGGCGTGGCTTTCCAAACAAGAATTTGACTTGTAAAACTTGGGTCCACCTCATTGTTGGGGATCAACCAACAATGTTGATTACAATATGAAAGCAATTAAATGTAGAATTAAATCAGAAAGATAAGTAACTAGAATCAGATAATAGCAAAGAACAAGAGATACAAGAAACCACCCTGAAAACTTGTATTAAACTCTTTACAGAAGGAATACAATTGAAGAAACTTCTTTTCTTCCACACCTCTCTCAGATATACAAATCTCTCTCTAGATCTCTTTCCCTCAAGAGCTCTCTCTCTCAATTACAATCAACTCCAACAACCTGGAATGATTCACATATACAATCTTGTACTTTCAACACTCTACAATACAATAAGCTAAGAAGATCTATCCTATTATATAATAATTAGGAAACATGAGCATACAACTACAGCCATCAGATGCACCTCCTAATCAAGGGCTCTAAATAGTCTTACTAATAATAGAGATGCAGACTTAAGACTATCACTTAATCCTAACATGCAAACACTCTGTTTTGTCCACAGAAATAACTTTCTGGATGCACAAGTAACTGACGTCAGTTCCTGCCTGTTTGCCTGTGATCGACGTCGGCCAATCTGTGACCGACGTCAGCCGATCCATGACCGACATCGACATCTCTTGGTTTGCTCCTGATCAACATCAATCGCTCCTGACCGACACCAGTGACTGTGTAAACTTGTAACTTCTACAATCCGCTCACTTGGTGAAGCTTTTAGCTCCACACCTTAACAATCTTCCACTTGGAGATAAATAGCTGCACCAGTACCTGTATAACAACATCTTCTAGCTCCTCCATCTTCAACTCAATCATGAAGACCAATAGAAGTTGAATGAAGATTCAAATTCTCCTTTGTAATTGGCTTGGTTAACATATCAGTAGGATTCTAATTTGTATGGATCTTCTCCAGCTTCAACTCACCATCCTCTAATACCTGTCTTATGAAGTGGTACCTAAGCTGTATATGCTTTGTTCTTGAGTGAAAGGCTGAATTCTTAGCCAAATGAATTGCACTCTGACTATCACTATATAATCTGCAACTCTCTTGCTCCTTTCCAAGCTCTTCCATGAACCGTGTCATCCATATCATCTCTTTGCTAGCCTCTGTGACTGCAATATATTCTACTTCTGTAGTTGACAAGGCAACAACCTTCTGCAACTTTGATATCCAGCTAACCACCATTCCACCAACAGTGAAAACATAGCCTATGGTGCTCCTTCTACCATCCAAATCACCTACCATATCTGAATCTACATAACCATGTAGAAAAGTATCTGAACCTCCATAGCACAAATGCCTACTGCTGGTCCCTCTCAGATATCTAAAGATCCATTGAACTGCTTTCCAGTGCTCCTTTCCTAGATTGGCCATATACTTACTTACAACTCCCACTGCTTGGGCAATATCCGGTCTAGTACACACCATTGCATACATTAAACTCCCTACTACGGAATAATATGGAACTCTACTCATGTACTCTACCTCATCATGTGAATTAGGACACTGTTCTTTACTCAATTAAAAATGTCCAGCCAAAGGTGTGCTTACCAGTTTTGCATCCTGCATATTGAACCATTTCAACACCTTGTTCACATAATCCTCTTGAGACAAAATCAACCTATGATTTTTCCTGTCTTTCTTGATGCTCATGCCAAGGATTTTCTTTGCTACTCCCAAATCCTTCATGGCAAACGTGTGAGATAATTTCACCTTAAGCTCAGAGATATCTTGCATGTGTGATCTTGCAACCAACATATCATCTACATACAACAACAAAATAATATATCTACCATTATCCAATCTCTTAAAATACACACAATGGTCAGATTGACACCTACTATAGCCATGCTCAGTCACAAACCTGTCAAATCTCAAATACCACTGTTTAGAGCTTGCTTGAGGCCATACAAGCTTTTCTTCAATCTGCACACTAACTTCTCCTTACCTTTGACCTCAAATCCTTTCGGCTGATCCATATATATTTTTTCATCCAAGTCTCCATGAAGAAACGCTGTCTTAACATCAAGTTGCTCAAGATGCAAATCCTCAATAGCAACTAAAGACAATACAGTCCGTATAGAAGTCATTTTAACAACAAGAGAAAAAATCTCACCAAAATCAATACCTGGCTTTTGTGCAAATCCTTTCACTACCAATCTAGCCTTATATCTTATCTGTCCATTCTCACCTTCCTTCAATCTGTAGATCCATCTATTCTTCAGTGTCTTCTTACCAACTGGCAACTCAACCAAATCCCATGTTTGGTTCTCTTTCAAGGACTCCATTTCCTCAACCATGCCACGCTCCCACTAATTCTTGGATTCCACCTATATTGCTTCTTCAAAACTCTCTGGTTCTCCACCATTAGTAAGCAATAAATAGAATAATGAAAGAGAATATCGAATTGGAGGTTTACTTACCCTTTCTAACCTCCTGATGGGCGTCTGAGACTCATTCACAACACGTTGTCTGCCCAAATTCTCTGACAGTGACCGACCTCGATCACCTCCAAGCCTGTAACTGGTCGACGTCAATTTTGCCTAACTAACATCAGTTCCTACCTAGCTGACATCGGTCACTATATGATCGACATCAGTTTTTATCCTGCCGACGTCAGTTCTTGCTTGGCTGACGTTGATCTCTGTGTTTTCTTATTTGTGATTGTTTCTTCTCGTGAGCTCATTTTGGATCATCACCTCATCCAATTCTCCATTGCTCTGCCCAAATTGATTCAGCTTCTTGAGCTGATCACTATACATCACTTTTTCATTGAAAACAACATCACGGCTCCTAATTATCTTGTTAGTTCCTAGATTTCAAAACCTGAATCCAAAATCATCAAAGCCATAGCCAATAAATGTGCACCTCATAGACTTAGCATCCAGCTTCTTTCTATTTTTCTTATCAGTGCATAAAGGCTTCAAAACCAAAAACTTTGAGAAATAAGAGATCTACCTTTTTACCTATCCATGCCTCTTCTAGAATTCCACCATCCAGAGCTATAGAGGGTCCTCTGTTAATCAGGTACACTACAGTATCAACAGCTTTTGCCCAAAAATCTAAGGGCAAACCAACATGCAATCTCATACATCTTGCATGATCTATTATTGTTCTGTTCATCTTTTCAGTAACTCCATTTTGTTGAGGTGGCCTTGGAACCGTCCTTTGCCTGTGGATTCCATGCATATAACAATACCAGTTGAACTTATAGCTGTAGAACTCACCACCATTGTCAGATCTCAAGCACTTCAATCTTCTACTTATTTCATTCTCAACCATAGCTTTCCAAATCTTAAAAGTCTCAAATACATCAGATTTCTTCTTAATACAATAGACCCATACCTTTCTTTTAGCATCATCTATGAATGAAACATAGTACTGTGATCCTCCAATAGAAGCAACCTGAGCTGGTCCCCACACGTCTGTGTGAACAAGCTACAACTTATGCTTCTTCTTTGTTGACCTAGTCTTGAGAAAACTTACTCTCTTTTGTTTCCCAAAAACACAGTGCTCACAAAAATCTAGATCTATGCTTTTCAAATCTGAAAGCTTACCTTTTGACTTAAGAATGGACATTCTCTTCTCACTCATGTGGCCAAGCCTTGAGTGCCACAATTTTGCATCTACATCTGAAGTAGATAATACAGAAGAAGAATTATTAGTAACATAATTACATAAATAGAGAGTACCTACTCTCTTACCTATAGCCATTACAAGTGCACCCTTGGTCACCTTCCAAGATTCAGCTGTGAGAGTTACTGTACAACCCTCATCCCCTAACTTTCTTATAGAAATCAAATTCCTCTTCACGCTGGGAACATGAATGACATCTCTCAACACCCATGTGTTGCCATTCTGCATTTTAGCTGCAATTTTCCTTTGCCAATAATTTTACAAGGCTCATCATCCCCTAAATACACTATTCCAAAATCTCCATGGACATAGTCACTAAAATATTCTCTATTAGGGGTAGCATGAAAAGATGCACCAGAATCTAACACCCAAGATTCTATATTATTATGTAAAGAGAATATAAGAGCATCTTGTGCAATACCTGCAACCTTTGCTTCTTCTTTTCCTTCGTGCTAATTGTCCTCCTTAGGCTTTGACCAACAATCTCTGCTTATGTGCCCTATCTTTCCACAATTCCAACATTGTGGCTTCTTGCCATTTCTGGATTTGGATCTACCTCTCACCTTTGACTTAGACCTTGATCTCCCTTTCTTGCTCTTCTCTTTTTGCCTTCCCTTGCTCTCAAAACTTAAAGCATTCCTTGATGTTTCCTCTGTGCTTTTCTTGCAAATTTCTTCATTCAAGATAACACTAACAGCATCCTCTACTTTTAAAATATTTGAAGCAGATGCAGTATTACTAACTACCATTACTAAGCTATGCCAACTTTTAAGCAAAGAACATAATATTAAAAGAGCTTTAATTTCATCATCAAACACTATTTTGACTAAACTTAATTGATTTACAATTCCATGGAAATCATTCATATGATTAGATACAGATCCACCTTCCTGCATACGCAAATTAAATAACTGCTTCATAAGATATACCTTATTAGAAGCTGAGGGTTTTTCATACAAATTTGCTAAATTAGTCATTAACTCTATTGTAGACTTTGCCTGTGATAAATTAGATATCACAGTAGATGCCAGACTCAGTCTTATAGACCCCAAAGCCTTTCTATCAAGAACTTCCCATTCTTCATCATCCATGTCTGTGGGCTTCTTTGCAATCCCACCTAATGGTAAGTATAGATCTTTTTGATATAGATAATCCTCTATCTGCATTCTCTAATGTTGATAATTCTTGCCATTAAAATTCTGCATTCTCAGTTTACTTTCTTCTGCCGTTGCTTCTCCCACTCAAACAGAAATCCCTGCAGAAACCCCTGTGAGTACCTTGTAATCAATACACACTAACCAAATCTGAAACACCTGTTATTCAACCTGAGCTCTGATACCACTTGTTGGGGATCAACCAACAATGTTGATTACAATATGAAAGCAATTAAACACAGAATTAAATCAGAAAGATAAGTAACTAGAACTAGATAATAGCAAAGAATAAGAGATACAAGAAACCACCCTGAAAACTTGTATTAAACTCTTTACAGAAGGAATACAATTGAAGAAACTTCTTTTCTTCCACACTCTCTTAGATGTACAGATCTCTCTCTAGATCTCTTTCCCTCAAGAGCTCTCTCTCTCAATTACAATCAACTCCAACAACCTGGAATGATTCACATATACAATCTTGTAGTGTTCAACACTCTACACTACAATAAGCTAAGAAGATCTATCCTATTATATAATAATTAGGAAACATGAGCATACAACTACAGCCATCAGATGCACCTCCTAATCAAGGGCTCTAAATAGTATTACTAATAATAGAGATGTGGACTTAAGACTATCACTTAATCCTAACATGCAAACACTCTGTTCTGTCCACAGAAATAGCTTTTTAGATGCACAGGTAACTGACGTTGGTTCCTGCCTGTTTGCCTGTGATCAATGTCAGCCAATCCATGACCAACACCAGCATCTCTTGGTCTGCTCCTGACTGACATCTGTCGCTCCTGACCGATGCTGATGACTGTGTAAACCTGCAACTTCTGCAATCCGCTCACTTGGTGAAGCTTTTAGCTCCACACCTTAACACTCATCCCTTTAACACCAACATGGAATTTCATGGATGTGCTCTTGTTTATCTTATTGAAGGCTTTCAACATTTCTAGCAGTTCAAGTGGAGTTCTAAATTCAATTTTGGCATTGATTTCATGACAAGGAGATTGTTCTCTTGTTTCAGGTAGTTCAAGAGGAGTTCTATATTTGGAGATTGGTGTAACATTATGCATGATGAAAGTTATAACTCAAACTTGGTCTCTCCATCATTTTCAACGTCAAAAAGCTTTTCATGCAAAATAAAAGACAAAAATAATATCATTTGAAGGATATGATAGCACAAGTTGGACTTGGTTAATGTAAGAGTTGACCTCCTCTTCTATTTTTAGTGCCAATATCTTGGCTATTGCATCTTTTTCTATATAAGTTGGCTTTTTAGCCTTGATTTGTATCCTCTTTTTGGCAAGACCATACTCTACCAAAAATTTGTGTTGTGTAACCTTTTTAGATTAATAGAAGGATAGTTTTTAGACTCCAAAGTGTTGGTATAGTGTATTCATGTTAGTGATTTGCATATGTGATAGAATTTTCTTCCTTGTCAAGTCTTGATTCTTACCTAGTTACTAGCTAATCAGATTATGTAGGTTATATTATGTGTTTAATATCTTTTGGCTGAAGTTATAATGGATATAATTGGTTGGTTAGTGCCTTGAATTAGGCCTATTCCATCATTTCCCTCAAGCGCTGATCACAAGATAGAACCTTTTCATGAAATAATTATGTGTAGGGGTCAATTGGGGTTAAAAATTTAGTTTGTTTATTATCTAATAAGTGTTTTTAAAAGCTCAAATTGTGTGGATCAATCAAATTTTAGGTGTATCACCATCATTAGATAGGATTTTCTTTTCTTTTCCTACTCCCCTTTTTAACCAAAATTTGTAGTGTAGAGTAGAGATCTTAATTGATACACCAAAGGGAGATGGCCCTTAGAATCTAGAGACTCAATCCGCTAATTAGGTCACCCACAACCTAGGATTGTTTCCATATTTTAGTAGACTGTAAAGGCCTAAAACTACCTTCACAAGGGTGCGAGTCTGATTGACAATAATAAAAAGTGGTTATTTGGTCAAGACAAGGTGATGTAAGTAGGATTATAATTCAATCAAGTTATCACTATAAAATTCAATAATCTACAATAATTTTGAAGCCAAAATGGTCTTATAACACAACATGACGCAATGGTTGTATGACTCAAGACAAACTACCCTTATTTGAATGAGATATGACACTAATGACCTCAAGAGAAATCAAGGGAGTTGAGTTATGATGATTTGAGTTAGGTCAAAAACTACAGGAGTTTTCTAATTCTCCTAAATTACCATCTACAGTCTGACTAAGTAGACAGACTAACCTATGCTAGTGGAGAGAGGCAGTTTGAATGTTGGCATAACCTTAATCCAAGTGTGAGTTCAAAAAACTATGGAATGGTATTAGTGACATTAAAATTATATTTAGGCATGAAGAACAATGTATAAACATGAATAGACACCTACATGAATTCCATTTTCCTGAGATGAGCACCTACAGTCTGACTACAAACTAGCCTAGGCAAATGAGAGATGTGAGCTTGGAATGTTGGCATAGGTATAGATGGATGAAAATTATTTATACCACTCTCATAGTGTTAATTACAATATGATATGATCCTTAGAGAAAGGAATCAAATTAAAGACAATCCCTAACTTGTAACTTAGTCTGGGATTTCTAGACCCTGTAGACAGTACGCAAACATAAAAGCCATTCTTAAGGATTTATGATGTTGAGAGGTCTATAAACATGACCAAGATTTGTAACTTTGTGTAGATGGTTTTAATTACATAGTATATCTTCCCATGGTCTCATTTTATCCAAACAAACAAGGGAGATGCCCTCTATTTTATCTCAGACAGAAGGCACTCTAATGACAAGACCACCCTACAGGTTTACTATGTGAATATTGGAAGGATAACATGAGGTGTCTTGAAGCACTAAAAAATGAGGTAAAAGGTTTATTTGAGGTTGAATAAGTGTTTAAAGTCACCTATAGTCTTGAAAAACACTCACAGGTGGTCAAAGACTCAATAAGGGTAGTCTAAGCCCATTAGGCATAAACTGAGCATGAACCCTAATGGCTTCCAATTTCACTTATAACATCATCTGACTATTCCAAAAATAATTGATGACATTCAAGGGAAAGTGGGAAGTCTATAAAATCCATTATTTTATAGGGAAATATGTCAAATTGGCTATTTTGGCGTAAACCTCTCTTTGGGGTACCTAGTATAACATCCATTAATTTGTAGGGAAATATCTCAAATTGGCCATTTTGGCCTAAACCTTTCTCTGGGGTACTCAAGACATGGTCAAGGAGCTCAAGATCTATCTTCAAGTGATCATATTAGTATGGAAAAATTTCATTCTACCCCAAGGAATAGGAATAGTTGAAGGGGGTCCTACATTGAGTCTCAGTTGTATTTGTTCATAGTTTGAGTGTCTAATTTTTATTAATCATTATTGAGAACCGTAATAACTTAAAACCCTCTCAACACCCTATCAAAGACATGATGGAGAAAATATGAATGGATATGAATTAAATATGGGTAATTTGGCCTTAAAATCATTTTGGACTTTTTGAAGACTCTCTCATGATCCTGAACACCCAAATTTTTTGTACTATCACTTATATAGATAGGCTAAAATATGGATTTATTATAGGTTTTTTTGTGTATTGCATGTATAGAGGAGAATTGTTAGATTAAGGGCATTAAATGAGGTCAATAGGGAATTATTATAACTCCATATAATTATCTTTCATCATATATAAGTATATGAATACCTCTGTTACATAGTTCACTACAAAGAGTCTTGGATAGATAGTGAAAATCATAAGTGGCTGCCCAATGAGAATATGAGAGGTCTAATTTTGGTTCCTTTTAAGGTATAACTCATGGATTATAAGGAAAATGGAATTTTAAAATTTTTCCTAACACCTATACAATGCATCTTTTTGAAAAATTAATAGTCACCTTGATGACAAGTGTGTAGATTAAGGCCAAGAGAGCTAATAAGTGACTGCAGACAGTGAACACAAGTGTCAAGAGGAAAGAAATCAATTAGGGAGTTACATGATGACTATAAACTATTGTTTCCAAACTTCTTAAGATAATTCACATGTGTCAAGACTTCCTAGTTTAATTTTAAGAGGTCAAGTGATACTTCATCATAAAGACAGTTTCAAGAAGGCTAATTGAGGTCTCTATGCCAACTTGAAGAAGAATGATGAAATTTAGGTGGACACTTATCCATGATAGCTTCTTAAACTTGTTTCTACTTCATTCTCCTATAATGTAACTGGTTCTCATAGCTTGACACTTGTCTTTGTGACCTTTCCACTTCAATTCTTCTCTCTCCTCTCATATTCTTTATAAATACAAGCCATTTTGGCTTTTGTAAACAATCCACACCTGGTATGGTGAAGCCCTACTGATTTGAATATTGTATTTTCCTTTAAAAAAAATATTTTCAATCTGGTTTAGAGTTCACAAGCTTCTTTTCTAAGTGAGTGAAGTGGTGTGTAGTGGAATGATAAGTGATAAGTATCTATCCTTGTTTCCTCTTTAATCTTTCATGTTTGATGCAAGTAGGTTTCCATCTAACATGTCACATGAAGTGTATTTGTCTATATCCAAGTGTAAAGAGTAACATTAGTGTTTGTAATCTGACCTTTTTTTCACTCACATTGAGTAGTGCAATGCATATCACCTCTATATTTGAAATACTTATGTTAGAGCAAGCTAGGATGTTGAGACTAGTGTCAAGAGTCATATTTCTTAGTGAAAGTATATGGTAGTCTAGTGGAGATCATTATGGTGTATCACCTCATTATCATAGGTTACTTTTCATGTTCCTTCTATCCCTTCCATCCAAGCAAGCAAGTAGTGTAGGTGATAAGCAATCAAAGTTTAATCTAGGGAGTTAGCCCTTAAAATTGGAGGTTTACCTCTACTATAGGCAAGGCATAGAGGTAATCCAATGTTTCACTCAATCTATAGTAGGATTGAAAAACCATCTATAGGGTGAAATATTGAGTGGCAATAGTTCCCACCCAGTACATATGATAAACCACACCACCTAGAATAGAGATAAAGCCACTGATGAACATGATGACAAAGCAAGCATAAATTTTGTGGCTTAATATATCTCAGGGAGATTTTAAAATTTCCTAATTTTTTTGATTTTTAAGTTGTTTTTGTATTTTTTCAAAATTTTAAGATTTTTGGTATCTCAATTAAATGGAGGATTATGAGATACAAAATGGGTTAACTTGAAAAACACTGAGAATATTGCTTAAGTTGCTCATAAAATGGTGAGAGCATGGAAAAGGGGTGACAAAAATGACCTTAGAAATTGAGCACTACCTACATATTCCAAATTAACCTTAGGGCAATGAAGTTCTACCTTAAATTAGAATATACTATGAATCAACAACATGGTTGGAAACATAAATGGCATATGAATGGCACATGATAGGAGGATTGGTTGAGGAATTTGTATAGGAATTGGTAGAAAGCACATGATAAACAAGGAATGAAAAAGACACAATTTTTAGGAACCATCAATCAAGGCAATATTGCATGCATGTGTTGAGTTACCTCCTTTAAAGATGTGTTGATGATAAACAAATTTGAATACTCTGTTGGAAACTTTCTCTGAATCTGGCATCTAAAATTGTTTGTAGTACCTATAAACTTGAATCAAGGACAATATTAATAATAAAATAAGGGAATAAGATCAAATAGGCACTGGTACAAATATGAAATGGGAATGAGGGGAAAGGGGGTTTAAAAGTCATGCTTCCAAGTAGGGGTCCTCATAGACAATGTTTAGGGAGATCAAACATAGAAATGTTTAAGGTGGGTAATATTCATAGGTTCATCCAATTCTTCTCCATCTCCTATAACCAATTTGTATGCTCTAAATCCATAATTAGCCATGATGATGAAGGGTCATAACTAATTAATTTAAAAATTTCTTTTCTTTTCATGGGAGGCATTGGTATTCTTTTGGTTTTCTTTCAGAACAAGATCACCAAGCTCAAAGTCTCTACATTTGATACACTTTGTGTAACTATGGAATAACATATTATTATATGCCTAAATATTATTTAAAACTACTACCCACATTTAATCAATAGCTCCAATTCTTGAAGTTGAAAGACTCAAATTTTATCTCATCAATGACACCTTTCAATGAAATGTGCAACGAGGGCAATTTGACCTTGATAGGCAAAATGGTTTCAATACCATAAATAAGGGAATATGGCATGGCTCCGATGAGAGTTAGGTAATTGGTATGATATGACTATAGGATAGGAAATAATTAAAAATGCTAATGATGACCAATAACATTAATGATATTTTAAAGAATTTTGATCAGGGTTTTGTTAGATGCTTCGAGTTGACCATTGCTTTGAGGGAAAAAGGTAGTGGAAAAGTCTTGTGTAATCTGGTATTTGGTATAGATAGATTTGATGTAATTATTTTTAAAAGAGCCACCATTGATATAAATGAGATTAGAAAGAATGCCAAATCAGTAGATGACGTGGTTTAAGATGAACTTGGTTATCTGCTTACCTGTAACATAAGTGAAGGGAATGGATTTAACCCACTTGGTAAAGTATTTAGTTATAGTAAGGATGTGTTTATGGCATTAGAAAAAGTAGGATTGATTTTTCCTATGAGGTCAAGTCCCCATTTGGAAAATGGCCATGACATTGTAAGTGGTTGTAATTCTTGAGTTGAAGCATGAATAATATTGGCATGCTTTTAACAAGGGACACACTTATTTACATAGGCAAAAACATTATCTTCCATAATGGGCCAGTAATATCCACTATGTAGGATTTTTTTGGCAAGGACCATTCCACTATTGTGGGCCCCACAAATTCATTCATGTAATTCATTAAGTTCTAATCTTGACTCTATCAAAGTTAAATACCTAAGAAGAGTTCAATCATATCCTCTACAATAGAGTGAGGAAACAAGTATGGTATAACAAGAGGTACTGTGAACAAAGGCTATTTTTAAAAAAATTAAAGGTTAGGAGGGATAATGTTATCATGGAGGTAGGTATATATTTTTGTGTACCAAGGTGTCTTGGGACCAACAATGTCACATACCATTTTAGACAATGGACCTTAATGAGCTAGCCTCAATAGATGTTTGATAAGAAACTAGTAATCAAGAACGTTATCTATAATTGATATTAATGAATGAATAGTTTCCATTACATTGACAGTCCTATTATTGGCCTTTGAAATCTACTCAAATTGAATGTGATCAAAGTTATGTATTAGATTATCCAACTTTTTCTTATATCGAATGAGTTTGTCATCTTTTGTCTGGAACTAATCTATTACCTGATTGATAATCAATTGAGAATCTCCATGAACATGCATATGCTTGATATTCCATTGTACTGCTAGATAAAGTCCTAGAAAAGTGCTTCATATTTTGCTATGTTATTGGTACAAGTGAAACTGATATGGAATGCCTTGGGAATAAGATACCCTTATGGTCTTATAAACATAATGCCAACCCCAGATCCTTAATAAGTATATAAACCATCAAAATAGAGTGTCTAGTGTTTCAACTCAGAAGTAATGTCCTCAATATTCAAGATGGACTCATCATGAAAATTGAATAGGAGTGGTTGGGTATCTGACATGGGTGATTCTATAATCTAATCAATAATAACTTACCCCTTAATGTATTTTTGATGCACATATTTGATCTCAAACTCAATACCATTATCCATTTGGCTATGTAACCTATCAATGTTTCCTTGGAAAGTAGGTACTTAAGAGGGTCCACTTCATCAATGACAATGGTCTTGTTAAGCATGTAGTGTCATAAATTTTGGATTGAAAACACCATTGCTAAACAAGATTTGTTAATGCATGTGTAATTGTGTTCATATGCGACCAATGTTTGGCTTAAATAGTACACCACTCTTTCTTTCCCTTGGTCATTATGTTGTGCCAATAGTACCCCCAAGGCATGTTCGATTGCTAAAATGTAGAGAAGTAAAAAAATTCCAAATGTAGGTAGAGCTAGAATAGGTGGATTAACTAGATAATCTTTTAACTTCTCAAAGACCTTTTGACAATCTACATTCCATGAAAAGGTGGTGCCTTTCTTTAGAAGATTAGTGAAAGGATGACATCAATCTACTAATTGAGATATAAACTGCCTAATAGATTTGACCTTGCCCTAAAATTTGTAGAGTTATTTTACATTGGAATGTGGAGGCATTTTGGTAATGTCCTTAAATTTGGTTGGATCAACTTCAATGCCCCTTTGAGAGATGATGAGGCCTAGTAATTTTCCTGAAGTAACATCAAAAATGAGCGTTTAAATATTCTATGCAACACCTCTGGATGTCTTGCTCTGGTCTTAGATTTTCCTAGGATATCATCAACATAATCCTTAATGATATCATGTATCATGTCATGAAAAATTATAGTTATTGCATGTTGGTATGTGGTATTAACATTCTTGATTTTGAAAAGCATTACTTGATAAAAAACCATTCCCCATAGAGTGGTGGATGTTATTTTGTGTTGATTCTTAGGTTCGATCTTAATCTAGTTATATCCAAAGAAACCATCCATAAGAGATAACATCTCATACCCAGCCATGGAATCTATAATCATATCAATATTAGGCAAAAGAAAGTCATCCTTAAGACATGCCTTATTAATGTCTCTAAAATTGATACATAGATTCCCTGTGACTTTTTGTTAACCAAAATTATGTTAGATATATAGTTTGAATAATCAATAAGATGAAGCATCCTACATCCAATAGTTTCTCCAATTATTTCTTGATAACAATGGCTATGCATGGGTACATATTTATCAATTTTTATTTGATTAGCTTGGCATCAAGTTGTACAACAAGGTGATGCACAACCAAGGTGGGGTCCAAGTTTGACATGTTTGAATAACACCATGCAAAAATGTCTACAATCTTGAAGGAGAATATTATGGAATTCATATTACTCTTTAGTGAGGGACACTACAGTTTGATCTATTTGGGGTCATTAGGTGTTCCAATATTAATTTTTATGGTGTCTTCTATAAGTAGTATGGAACCATCTTTAAGGATAGTTAGAAAATTGGTACAGTGATTTTCATATTCATCTAGTAGGTTAATTGGCTCTTCAAGTTATCCCAAGTAGGAAGAGTCTGAATCCCCAAGATCAAGAAAAGGACATTCAATAAAGGCGTCTAGATAAACTTGAATAATTTGATCAAATGTTTGTTGTTGTTTGGAACTAATTCTAGAATGGTAGGAGGTTCTGAAAATGGAAGAGGCTTGGACTTCATTTGAGAGTGGGTGAACTTCCCCGTATAATGGCACCTAAAACAATTTTTCACCATGGGATTTGTCTTCATTTTTACTTTTACCATGGTCAAAAAGTGCCTAAAAAAGGTTTTCACTTTGCGACCTCAATGTTTGATTTTCTTTTTTACCAAAGAAGTTCACTTGATCTCCAAAATAGGCAACATGGTCTAGTGTAATTGCAAATCCTTATTTATGATCACCAAGTGACACATTATCTTCAAGGTCCATGAATTCATATATTACCTTGTCATATGAAAATCATCTAATAGTATGTATACATCTTGTTGGTCTCAGTTAATTAATTGAGGATGTTAGAGGAAAAGGGGGGAATGTGATGGCATAACGGTAAGGGTACAAATAGTGTTGGTGTTAAATAGGTTAGTTTTAACCAACTCATCATAAATTATATGATAGGACATTATGTTTCTATCAACATTACCATCTTTAGATGATAAATCAGAGTCACTTAGGAAATCTAAGTGGTCACCCCCAAGTGGTTTGTATCTAATGCCTCATGTTTCTTTATGCTTGGCAAGTGATATTGGATCAATAGTTCCTTATTGTGTTATCCCCAAGCCTTTGACTTTGTCATCTTAGTGATCCATTATTTAGTTATGGATATGATACTTGTTGTTTTGATAACAAGTAGAAAAGTCATCATTGTACAACCAAGAATCATCATTGGCTTTGATCTATTCTTGTTCTTGAGAATTGGTCTTGATAAAAACCAATGGTCTTATCTGAGAAGAATTGTTCTTCTTGTGCCATTCAATTTTTAGAATTTTGAGGCCTACCATATGTTTTTGGAATCTTAGGCATTTTAACTATATGAAATACATTGCCAAGGTTATATTCCCTAAGGTGATTATTTTGAATAATGAAGTGATTAGCTATTTCTTTAGGTACGGTAACCAAAGTAGAAGCCAGTGTGCTTGGATCCACATAATTAGATTCTAGTGGATGATAAATTACCTCCTTCCCATTTTAGGAATAGGATCTAGGCTGAATTGGTAGTTATGTCTATCATATTTAGCCTCTAAATGTTTACATAACTCGTATGATTGCAGGTCACCAGGATTGGTGACTTCTAACCCAGAATGGGAGAACTTAATGCATTGGTGAAGGGTAGATGGAATGACACATAATTCATAGATCCATGGTCACTCAAGAAGCAAGTTATATGATAATTCTAGTTCCAGAACATGACACAATGTATCATGGGTTAAGGGCCCAATGATAATTAGTAAATAAATGGTACCTTATGATTTGTGTTCCTTATTATTATATGTTTTGATGGTAATGGTGTTTGTCTGAAGATTTGACTATGTAGCCCAAATGTTTGACCAAATTCAAAGTTATCATTTTGAGCCTTGAACCATTATTTATAAGTATTTTTTTGATCTTGTGATGATTGATTGTAGCCTCTACATACAATAGGTTATTGTGTAAAGGTCTAAGAGGTGACATGCCTATTTAATCAAAGGTAAGTTATTGGCTAGGACCAAATGACTTACAAGAGTTTGAATTTTAGCAGGAGTAATGTCACTTGGGAATTTTAACTAGCTTAGAAGTATATTTAATATGTTTTTGTGGATATTAGACATAACAAGAGATCTAAAATATAAATCTATGTAGGTTTTTCCTATAGTTGTTCCACAATATCATAGGGTTTATTATTAATTGGGGTACTTGGATTAGCTTTTTATTATAGAGGACTTTGAATAGGATGATTGGAAGAAGAAGGTACATGAATTTGAATGGTAACCTTGGCACATTAGGTTGAGACTATGCAACCTCAATTTGGTGGAGGGTTACTGTAAGTAGATGAATGTGGATGAGTACCTAGTATGGTAATCTTGGTCATTGATTAACATTGGGGCTATTACGAACCAAAAGAGGGTTACCAAAAAATGGATGTGGGCATCCAAGAATGGAATATGGGTATCATTGGTAGGTGGTTTGGTCTTAATGGTAACTACATGTCCACTAGTAATGTGACCTACAACACTGTAGTCATAAGGCATGGTATTATAGTTGACTTGGATATCATGACCCTGATTCTAATTCTATTGTTATTGATTCTATCATTACTATTGATTTTTTGAAATTGAGTTTAACTCTACTTATTGGCCTAACACTAGTTCTAATTTTGATTGTTGGAATTAGGTTATGAAAAGGGGTTCTGATATATGCCTAGATTTTGATCATATGTTGTACCCACATTATCCAACTTTATTTCACCATTTTAAAGAAAATATTTATTAAGGTGCTAAATTTGTATGCATTTATGAATAATATGTACTTTAACTTGATGATAGTCATAGAAATAATTATCCCTATATTAATTAGGCATAGGTTGACCTATAGAAAAAGGTCTCGATACTAGCAAGATGATCATGTTGGTTGTAACTAGTTTTTGAAAGATCACCTCAATAGGCTAACCTAGATCACTAAAAGTTCTATGATGGGTATGACCCATTATTGGAGGTGGCATTTGTAAAGTTATTTTTGAGTAGGAGGGTTTTTTTGGATAGGTGGTGGTTGCACCATTTGCACATGTCTAGATTTGGTCACTCTATCTCTTACAAAGTTTTTATTCCTATTAAATGTTCTAGGCTTCTTTAATGTACTCATTTGTGCTTGTATGGGAGATTAGGACTATTTTTTTTATGCATTTGGTTATGAGTGTATATTTTGATAATTACCTTGCTGATTAGTGTTTGATCAATTTATATTCCTTTAGCAATGATTTATTCAAAGGTATTAGCACAATTGAGTTTGAGATTATGAGCCACATCAAATTGAAGATTGTTCATGAACACTATAACTAGTTGTTTGTCAAGGAGATTATGTGGAATATGGTTATCCAATGCATGCCACCATTGAAGATAATTGACCAAGCTTTCTCCTCTTCTTTATTTAGCTTGACATAATTCAACCATAGTTACCTCATATTCTAGATTATAAGAGAAATGTTACAAAAATTTATTGGACAAGTCATCAATGTTGTCGACAAAATTCTTAAGTAGAGTTAGGAACCATTATAATGTTTTCCCTACTAAAACTATGGGTAAATAGGCAAAGTAAGTATATATAACTATAAGCAATTTATTGACATGTGATGAAAAAATCCTTTAATTGCTCTTTTGGATCACCTTTCCCTTTGTATTTATCAAACTTAAGCATCTCAAAGTGACGTGGGAGAGGTACTTGAAGATAGCCCATGTCAAATGGATAAGAACATATATCATCAAGATTGAATTTATTACTTTGATTACCTGTTTGAATGGCTAAAATTGTATCTTTAACCTCCTACAAATCTTGGAAGGTAGGACTAGAATGAGATGAAGGCACATTTTTTTGGGTGGTCAAAGGTGGATACCTTAACCTTGGAAATGAGGTAAGATAAACTGTTGGGTAATTTGAATGTGATTGGCTCTACAAGGGATAGTCACTCTTGGATTAGAAGTGTATTGCTAATATGGTACTTGTTGAGAATGGTTTTGATTTGGAGGGAATCGAGGATTGAATGAAGGAATGTTTTGAACATTTAATGGTACTTGTTAGAATTGGAAAGGAACCTATTGTTTATTGGTAGTGACTCACTGCATATGAGGAACTTGTTGAATTGAAGAATCCATTTACTGAATAGAAGCAACAATTGGTTGGTTAATATGAACACATTATGGATTAGACAATGCTAGTAAAGGATTAGTCAACACTTGTAACATAATGTTGGTTGCCACCTATTAAGGTGGATGATTGTCTGACACTTGTTGGAGTGGAGAATCAGTTACCCCTTATGGAGGTGGGGTATTAGTTTTCACTCGATGGGGTGTAGTACTTGAAATTTATTATTGATGTTAGCAACTTATTGTAGCATGGCACTTGGAACATTAAAGTGTAAACTTGTGGGGAAGTTGGAATAATGTGAAGTGAGGGGTAGGCCTCAATATCAAGCCCTTACCATCACCAATATAGATCCCTTTCATCCTTAACATACCTAAAATAGCTTTAGCTTACCTCTTCTTGGTTCCTTTGTAAATACAAATGCCCCATCACTTTTTAAATAATAATTTAAAACATATAGGAATATTCACTCAATAGATTAGCATTTACATTTTAGTATCATTGTTGGCTATTTATAAATTATATTTTGTATTGTAAACTTGTATTAATAAGTGCTGGTGTAAGGTTTGTGTTGTGTGTTGCAACTAGATTGACCCAATCTAAATAATTGCCTGTGTGTTTATCTTATTTCTCTACAAATAACCACTCAGTCATCCAGACTTATAGCATTTCAAAATTTTCCTACTTATAGAACATAGTTGACCTGTTTAACTTAGTCCCATATAGGTTATTTTATTTGCATTCCCATTGAACATAGTTCACCTGTTTGACTCAATTTCCAATATATTTAATCTTTTTATTTTCACATAGAACATAGTCAACATGTTTGACTAAATTTCTAATAGAACTATTGTGTTTTTTTCCCATAGAACATTTTTAACCCATTTGACTCTATTTCCTACCCATTGTTCTATTTACCTTCTTACAGAACACATTCGACCCATTCAGCCTAGTATAATAACCATTTATCTTGATTTTCAATAAGTGCTTAAATTACCCATTTCATCATGGAAAATTTTTATGATAATGCCATAAATCAAAATAAAACTAACATGATGAACTTTACCAATCCTAACAAACATACCAAGCCACATTTTGCAGTAACTAACCCAGATCAAAGTAACGTCCATATTACTACTAGAACTACCAACTATAGAACTTCTCTCTATTTTACATCAATTAATCCCTTATTTATACAATTAATATAAGATGAAAATGATCTTGAGTACATGATTGAAATGATTATTTTCATCAATGAAAATCCTCAACATAGAGGTAAGGATCCTTTAGTCATTTATAACATCATGATGGGACCTCATTTCGGAGAACCCCATTTACCTTAACAATTAACAATTTCTTCCACACCTTTACCCTTCATAACCTCTCCTTATAACACTATGATGTCATCTTCTACATCTTATTTCACTTCCATTCCCAATATTCCTACTAATATGGCTACTGTATGTTTTAACAGGCTTATCCCAAACAACAACACTAATACCTAATTTCATTCAACACATAATGGATCTACTATAGCTAGTACTTTTGATGCTACTACCGCTTCTCATGCCACTACTACATATAATGCCACTAGTGAATCCCAACTTCTTAACACCTCACAACATAATAATATGACCAAAGCTACTTCTACTAGTCAAAATAGTGCTTAAACTAATAAAATACTATTACAAACTCTCAACTAAATGGTTACTTTTCAAACCAATAATGCAAACCAGATGACTTATAACATCTCAAAAATAAACCTCAACATACTCAATGGGGAACGCCAAATCCTAATACCCCCTACCTCTCTGTAGGGACACACACAATAACCTTATACCTCAACCCCCACTTATTAATAAAACTATTACACACTTACAAAATGAAACTCTTGTACCTCAAAATGAAACTCTTGTATAATTCCCACCATCACTTATAATGGATTTACAGATCCTACCTTGCACTTAAAGACTTTTGGAAACCTATACAAAGATTAGGTTAAACATATTACATTCACTACTAATAAATTCTTATCCAAAACCCTCTTTGAAGATACTCTCGATTGGTATAATCAACTTAAAACCCACTCCATCACTAGTTTAGAGGAATTGGTCAATGCATTGGTTCAAAAATTCCAAACTAATGACCTTCCTAAAAAAAATTATCCCATTTTATCAACTCTAAAAAATTAGAATCTGAAATAGCACAAGTGTTCATAAAATGATGGAAAGCCTTTTCTAATAAAGCTAAGCATAATATGGTAGATGAGAAACTATTCCACTTATTCACTAATAATCTTCATCCTAAATTATAATACCTCACTTGTTCCCCAAAACATTTGGAAGAGTCCCTTAACCAAGCTAAATGTCAAGATTTCCTCATATGTCAATTTGAACCTTCCCACCCTCCAATGGGAACTCTCATGCTTGTAAAAGCTAAAAAACAAAATGCAAAAAATAATGATGTTATGGATACTTACGATTCCATACACACCATCCAATCCATTGCTCCAAACACTATAATGGAACATGCTCCTACACTTCCACCTAATGACAATTATCATCCTAGTTCCTCATTGCCTTCAAAACATAATATCAATGCACACAAACCCATTTACTTAATAGATATTCAAAAGAATTTTACATGACCTTCATCATGAGATATTTACCCTACATGTCCTATGAAACACTAGTATGATCCCAATAAATTTTGTTGGTTTCATGTGAGTTGGATTCATTCTCATGAATTTTTTTGACAATTGATAAAATTTTCTCTGGAATATCTCCTTGGACCCAACTTTGACCATGAATAACTTATACACAAATGTCAACAAGCCTATGAAATAATGCTTAAGGCTTATGAAACCAAAACTAAAAATGAAGCTTTAAATCAATCCAAGACTCATCTAGCTATCTATAAATATCCTCTTCCTAACCATAAAGATAACACTAATAAACCTACCCCTAAATCAAAATTAACATATATCCTAATACCAATGATGAGAATGTGGTCAACATGAATAATATGAGGAGAGTAGTTTATTATATTAAACAATATCTAGCATTTAACCATCAAATTCTCCTAATTTTTGCATTGTTCATGACACTTACCCATCACATCTCATTGGATTGGGGCATGTGGAACCAATAAACACACAAGTATCACTTCCAATAATGTAAATCGACCATACTTCTCATATAATTGATACAAGTTATACTCTTCTTCTAATTAAGATACCTCAAGTAGATATCCCTCCAACCTCACATCAACTTTCTTCCATTCATACACAAAGAACACTTCAATAAACAAATACAACACCTAAGATAGATCAACCCAGTTCAACCAAACCTAAATTAAATATACCTTATCAACATGAATTTCAATGCACATCTAACTCCCTTTGAACAAATTTATTATAACATTACACACCTTTATCCAATAATCCTCTAATGGGTTATGATGAATGGGATCCTATAGTGGAAATTTCCCATCTTCCATCCTAAATTCATTTCTTAGAACTTATGAGAACTTCCCCTCATCATCGTAATCATTAATTCAATTACTATTTTAAATGAACATCCCTCATCCTCCACCCATGGGGAATGAAGCTACATTATTAGGATTTTAAGATAGCATTATCCAACAGTGTGAAGAAATGTCTATACATGTTGATGAAATGAAAGACACTTCTCTTTCACTCAAATTTCTTATCTCTTCCATGATTCCCGATGAGATATTGTTTCATGCGTATGACCCCTTCTCTTCATCAGCATGCTAATAGGAGATATCCAAGTCAAATGTCTTTTAATCAATGAAGGATCAAGCACTTGCGTTGCTTCCCTTGATTTTATTAAAACAATTCAATATTCTAAATTTAATATTAAATCCATGAAAATTACATGTCAAAGATATGATAGAATATAAATGCCTTTTTTAGGTTGTGTTTGGCTTCCTGTCACTATTCTACCCATCACTATTCATGTGAAAGCTATGATTTTTAACTTTCTACTTTCTTATAATATATTACTCAATCGATGTTGGATACATCACATGAGAGTAGTTGCCTCATCCACATGCCAATATGTTAAATTTACCTATAATGGTGTTACCTATAAGATTCAAGGAGACATGAACCCTTAGAATTTTGAACAATTATAAGAATGAAGTGTTTTCAAAATAAATACCCTTGAACCTTTAACTATTATTCCATTTCATGAATCAAAACATTTTAATTATCTTATCAACTCTACACAAGGTTATAATGGTCATCCTAAATTAATAGAAAATATTCCTCCTAACCTTCTAGACTCAGATGATGATGAACCAAATGAGATAAGTCTAAAGATAAAAAATTCTTATCTCTCTCCTAACATCATTGCTTAATTACCTCCTTCTATCTGACCTCGCTCCCATCAAAAACCTTTGAATGAAATACTAGTTACCCTAACTAAATCTATATATTCTATTCATCATGCTTATTAGGCTAATAAAATAGTTGATGCATGTACTATTGACTTATATACACCTTATTATGATGATGGATATTCTCTAGATGACCCATTTTTAGTCAGATTTGTTCAAGATAAAAATGTAGAGGTGATTAGATATCATTCTTCCTTACTATATTATGTTACTTATATTTATCTAAATCCTTCTCTTTTTATAGTTCCTGATATTAGTTTTTCCTTTGATGTTCACAAGTTAGAGATTGAGCACACAATCACTACACCTCTAGTCATTGATGAACCTATCAACAATATGATTATGGAATATGCCATGATGGGACATTAATATTTTTCTAAATACCATGATCCCTCTTGTTTTCTTCCTCCTAAGATGTCATCCACTCTGATTCGACCCACTATGAAGCCAACCATGCATATAGTTGAACCTAGTGTGGATCCCACTCCAACTTCTTCCCTCTTTGATGATGGCATTATACCATTACCTAAGCTTGATCCTCTACCATCACAATGGGTAAATGAGCCTTATTGTGATATCCATATATTTTTTGGTTATTAGACCAAGGATTATCATATATATCAACAACAATAAGCATTTTCTTTTACTAATTTAGTTAATAGACCTTCACTGTCTACAAATAGACACATTTTTTGCTTTCATGGTACACATCCATTTTTCTACTCATTGCTAAAAACTCAAGAAATACATTGATACCCTATGCTAGCCATAACACAACCTAAAGACAAAACTATACCACCTCCTAAGCTACTTCTGGAGTATATCCCTAAATATGGGGAAGTATATTACCTTTGTCATCATTGCACTACACACCATAATGATAGATGTTAAGTATTCTTTATCATCTTCAAGATCTTCTATGGCACATGCATTCACTCGTTTAACCTCCGTCTCTAGTTTAATTGTAGGCAAAGGCTTTTCCTTCCCCATTGCTTACATATCCTCATAGATTTTAGGACACTAGTCATATTCCTAGCATTGAATATCCAACACAAGAGGTGCCTGATGAACATCATCATTCTTTTACCACACCTACCTTTTCTATAAATATGATATAAAAATAAGTCTTCTCATGAATTTTTGTGAAGATTGATGAGACTCTAATTAATGCCATAATTCACCTATATAAGGATTTATCAAATGTTATGGATGATATTTGTAGTGATTTATCAATACTTGTGAACATATCACGTTGTTCTATCACATTATTACATGATTTGGCCTTGATTTATAATTATTTATACACTGCATATGTTAATTCTCATTTTCATTTGGTCTCATTTATATACATCTTTTTCATGATATCTTATGGATTATCCTTATAATTTTTACCAACTTGTATTTATGGTTAATAATTATTTTTCATGGACTTCTTTTTCTCTCTTTATGATTTTATGATTACTTGTTATCTTTAGTTAAAATAAAGATAGTTATTGTTGTGACTTGGTTATTAAACCCACATCCCCATAATATCTTATCATTACCATATGATTAATTAACAAGCATAATTCTCATTGTATCATTATATACACAGATCTCTTTTGATCTCTATCTATTTCCTTTATTTCCCTTCTCATATTAAGCACACATACGATTGAGATTTGAGATCACATGATAACTTATAAGAAATCTAAATTGTTTAGTCAATCATATCTCTAGATATTTTATTTCCTATAACAAAAACCTAAATCTAATTTATGTGTGTCACTTTTATCATTCATGTCTAGTTATCTATAAAAGCCATAAAATTTTAAAAGCCAAATCCTTTTAAATAAAAGGCAATGATCAAAAGGCAAACATAAAAATAAAAAATTCAAAATCACACCAAAATACATGATTTATAACACATCTCATATTCCTAATCAAATATCAAACTCTATAGTTGGCCTCATAATAGAGTCGAGGTCCATTAGGGTGCGGTAGGCGAATAGATTAGAATAGGAGAATTCAAAATGATCTATATTACTATCCACTTTCTCTTGCAAGTACCCAATATTCATAGTAGACTGACGACTCTATAAGGGGTCTTGAGAAATGAGGAACACGTTATAAGAAGGTAGGTCCATTTTTATTTTATTGTATATATAACCTTCATGACTTGATCTTAGTACTCCACTTATTTGCCCATAAATTTTTATATCTATTGTGAACAAATATATTTTGAATTTGAGGGTCACTAAATTATTAGTGCATTCCTATATTCTTACTAAGCCTCAAGTCTACTAAGGTTTCATTATAAATGCCTAGGTCATACTTATTCCACTCACTTCATTTACTACAATAATACCAATATTCTCATTGATGAATATGCTTTGTTAATTGATCATACTCCTAGAGTTATTCCATTTTTGAGTTGTAATATAAGACCTTAGATAGGACTAGGAATTCCTCACAAATTTATCCTTATTCCCTAATAATCATATTCCATATTTTACTTGAATGGTGTTCCATTTGTGAGTTACAATATAATACCATGGATAGGACCAGATATTCCTCACAAAATATTCCTAAAAACTTCTATACCATTAGTCATACAAATGACTATCAAATTTTGACTGTTAAGTTTGTTTTTCATTTAACATAATTTCCATCTTATTACAAAATTTTCATATTTTCCATCTTGATTTATATGATTTATCACTAAAAAAATACCAATATTCATCCTTGATGAATATGCTTTGTTAATTGATCATAATCCTAGAGTTATTCCATTTGTGAGTTGCAATATAAGACCTTAGATAGGACTAGGCATTCCTCACAAATTTATCCTTATTCCCTAATAAGCATATTCCATATTTTACCTAAATGGTGTTCTTGTAGAGTAAAATATACTCTATGTTTCATTTCCAGTCTCGCATTCCAAATTTTGTCCCTGAATACCTTGGTTTGAGACAGTGGAGTTTTAACTCAGAACGCGGACTTGAATTTCTTTTTGCCTCATTTTTCTCTAAGTGTCAAAATCAAGTGGAAGATGCCAAGTGTCATCAGCTGAGGCACCTTTCATAATATCTAGAAGTTGGTCAGAATGTGCCACGTGTTTCATATTAACTCAGCAAAATGCGACAAGTGTTGGCATCCACGTTTCATATCGGCATTCGCATTTCAAATCTCTTTTGAGCGGAAGGTTTCAACAAGCTAAGTATCAGGATCAAGTAGAAGGCACCAGGTGGCAATAGCAGAAGGTTTCAATGTGATTCTCTAAAAGCAACAGAAGATGCTACATATCCCCAGCTAAAAAAAGTGGAAGCCACCACTTGTCAACCTCTGAATTATCTTCATTTTGTTTCATTGACAAGTAAACACTGTGGTGGGTCCTAGGTTTTTATTCTGAAGCAAGTGGAAGCCGCAAAGTGTCACCATATGTGTAAGTATGAAATGAGGCCTGATTGTTTCTATAGTATAGATAGGGTAATGTGGAGATGGACATGCACCACCTTCCACAGATTTATCAAAAAGTACCTAAAGGCAGCAGAG
Organism: Torreya grandis; assembly: GCA_037957365.1. Classification (NCBI taxonomy): domain Eukaryota; kingdom Viridiplantae; phylum Streptophyta; class Pinopsida; order Cupressales; family Taxaceae; genus Torreya; species Torreya grandis. The sequence continues at coordinate 5,717,997 of JARHVA010000219.1, read as the reverse complement.
ATCACCACGTGTCCTTTGTCTAGAGTAAGCGGAAAATGCCACATGTCCCTATTCTCTTTTTGAAGTTGCTCGGGTGAGAACTGATTTGGGTCCCATTTTCTATATAAGTTGTTTAAGTTTTGGAGAAGTAGATGGTGACACATGTCAATTACTGAACACTTCTAAGGAAGACACAGTAAGAGTGTAGGTTATGCAGAGCGTGCTGTGTGTATTCAGTAAGTGTTGTGGAAGCCACCAAGTGTCATTTTTTGGTGCTTCCTAAATAATAAGAAGGTTTTCAAGTAAAATAGGGGAAATCAGCCAAGTGTCCTCTTATATTTGATAAAATAGAGCATTTTGTGTATCTGTTTCAGCAAGTGAACTGTAGGAAGACAGAATGTTTTAGAATCTAAGAAATATCTTCTGATAGACACTTCTAATTCAGTTAGAGTTTAGTTTGGGCCGTTAGATTGGGAACATATAGAAAATTTGAAGCGAATCCAATGCTATAAAGAGGGGTGCAAAGATCATCAGAAAGGATCATCAAAATATTGGAGAGAATTTTCTGCGAGAGACTATTGTCAAGAATTTTAGACTTTTAGAGTTGTGATCAGGAATATCATTTGCCTTTGTCCTATTTTCTTTAGTTGAAAAGTTTATGTAACTGTGCATGTTTATGTGCCTTTTATGTGACTGGAGAATTAATAAGAAGACAAATTTATGTGCCTTTGTTAATGTTTTCTATGTCATTGCAAAAGTAGTCTAAGCTGCGAGCCTCTGTTTCTATTGTTTCTATCTTTTACATTGATCATGCCTCATTCTCTCTTTAATGTAATTGAATCTTACATATAGTTTCACTGTGCTTAGAATTAAGGGTCAAAATTACATTTAGGTACATTGTCATAGTTAGATTTTCTTTCTTTGCATTTGTGTTTTTGTTTAAATTCCTACCCCTTTTCTTCCAACACTCAAGATAAAGAAGAGACTAGCTTCTTAAAAATCTGGAGGTCATTTCAAGTTACAAGTCCCACATTCTTGAAAATTCTCATTGTTGATGTTAGAAAAAAAGCACGATTTTAACCATCAATAGTTTTTTGGCATGCCTAGTGGGATCAATCATGAAGTTTATTTTAAGACCGTATGAACCAGAGAGCTACAAGGAGTCAGAGCTGTGGACCAGTAACCAGATCTCAATTAGCTGCAAATCTAGGTATTCTCTTACCACCTTTGGTAACTAGTCCAAGAAGAAGAGTCAATCAGTTTATACCAATACCGAGAGTAAATATGGGAGTCCCTATACCCCCAAGGAATTATGCAAGTTGGAACACTAGTAGTCCTTTGATTCTCCCAATACCACCAGCCACTTGGGATCCTATCCCAGTAAATGCCTTGAAAGCTCTACCCAAATTTAGTGGGCAAGATTCTAAAACACCTGAAGAACATCTTAAAGATGTATCAGATGTCTGTGCTATACATGTTGTCACACAACATAATGTGGCTATGAGGTTATTAGCATCTTCTTTTAAAGGAAAGGCTCTGTAATGGTACCGATCCTTGACTCCAAATACAATATCTACATGGGATTAGCTTGGAGATCTTTTCTTTGAAAGATTTGAAGAAAAGGGTGATAAGTCTTCTTTGTTATAGCAATTGATTACCATCTAAAGGGCACCACAAGAAGCAATGACTGACTTCAATTCCAGATTTCAAAAGACTTGGGAAAGGATTCTTGCTACAGCTAGACCATTACCATGTATGGCTATAGTGTTGTATCTCAAGGCTTTAAATTCAGATATATTTGTTATGATTCAGTCACTTAGAGGTCAGACTCTGCCAAAAGCTTATGACTATGCAGTCAGAGCTAAAAATAATCTGATAGATGCTGGAAAGCTGCCCCCAAGGCCCCCCATGCCCATGTTTCTAGAAATTTCCTTGCCATTACCTCAAGAAGCACCTAATCCATAGCTCCACTTGTGTCTATGTATCAATATCCTCAACCACCTGATAAAGAACCTGTCCCTTCTCAGTCATATGAGATGGATGATATCAAGAATATCTTAAGGACATTTTCTAATGAGTTGATTAACATAAAGAGACAACATAATCCTTACCCCAGACCCCAATATCAAGGCTATCAAGGAAATAAATTTTAGTCACAGCCAAACCAATATCAGGGTCATCAAAGGTAAAATAACTCTTAGCTAGCAAACCAATTAGTTGCAGTCCCTACCCTCTCAGAGATTGTTCCCCCCAATTCAAATAGAGAAATTGTTCAAGGGCAAAATAATTATGCAGACAACACCAATGCCTGGCATTTTCCTTGTAAGAATGCTCATGCACCTAGAGATTGTCCCATGGGTAATCTACAACAAAAGGTAACAGAGCAAAGAAGAATGGATGGACAATTTACAAGTACTAGTGACAATCAAGCCTACCAATCTCTTGGTATGCAAAATTCAGTCCTAATGGCTCAAATACAAGGGATGTCTTTACAACAAGAGGAAGAAATAGCCTCTGAACATGCTCTATTTTTTTGGGTTGAAGATGAAGAATCAATAGTCTTGAATGAAGCTTTTGCTTCCAAGAAACCAGTAGTGCAATCGGACTACTATACTAGATCAAAGAGAAGAATGATGGAACAACTTAAAGTTGCAAATAGTCAAGTTATGGAGAATCCTCCATTTTAAGGTCAAAGAAACATAGATATCAGACAAGAAGTGCCTCAGTCAATGCATAACCAAGTGATTCCTGCACAAGTTCAATAAAAAACAAGATATCCTTATTTTCAAAGAACTCAAGCATTGGGACCAATGGATGTGGTGGAACAACTGAAGAGGACTCCAACACAAGTATCAATATGGGACATACTAGCTATTCCTAAACGAAAGACACTATTACAAGAGGCTCTACAAGGCCAAGCAATGCCTAAGCATGATGGCACCAAAGAAGGACTTGTTGATAAAGAAAAACTCAAGGACATAGTTCCTCTGAAGACAATAGCCTTTGTGAACAATGCAACAGAGGTAAGTAAATCCAAACCAGAGCCTTTCTATTTGACTCTAATAGTTGGAAAGAAACTCTTGCATAATGCATTGATAGATTTAGGAGCTAGTACTATAGTGATGCCTAAGCAAATAACTGATGCTCTAAAAATAAAATATGAACCCCTTATAAAAGGAGTTATGCAGCTATATGGCAAAACAACATAAACAATAAAGAGAATTAAACAACTCCCATTGAACTTATATACTTGTCCCAATATAATTGTCAATCAAGATGTAGTAGTCATATATATACCTCCTATTTTTGGTTTATGTTTATCAAGAGACTTTACAGCCAAAATAGGAGGATATATGTCTCTTGATTGGTCTCACCTCATCCTGAGAACTAGATATGGTTCGAAGATGAAAATTCTATCTGAACCACTATCAAAGGATCATATCACCAATGAACCAACATCAAAATTAGAGGCAGATCATGCTATGTTAAATAAGGAGGAAAGGGTTTTTATTGAAGAGTTAGGCGACTGGACTGAGCATGATCAAGAAGAAGAAAATACCCAGTTGCTAGCTATGATGCATAACGACCCATATGGGAATTATGACTCTACTAGTCTAGACACTTATGTCATTTTTGATGAGGACCATGATATCCCAAATGCTTTAAGAGAAGAGGCACCAACTACTCAAGAATCTGAAAAAGATTCAGAAATCTGGACCTTAAATTTTGATGGGGCTAGAAGTAAAAATGGTGCTAGAGCAGAAATTTGTCTAACTACTCCAAATGGTGAAATTTTTTTAAGGGCTATCCGTTTCTAATTTGCTTGTACTAATAATGATGCTGAGTATGAATCTTTAGTACATGGGATCCTGTTAGCCAAGAAAAAGAGAATAAAGAATCTAATAGTAAATAGAGATTCAGAATTAGTAGTAAAGCAAATTAGAGAAAAGGCAATAGCCAAAAATGCAAGGATGAGATCCTAAAGACATAGGATTTGGGACTTAATAGAAGATTTTAAAGCCTTCAATATTGAGGTAACCCCTAGGATTCAAAATTTTGAAGCTGATAGGATGGCCCAGATTGGCTCATAGTTTGATCCAGCAACTGGCCTATTAATTAACAATGATTCAATAAAAGTTATAGTGAGGCCAACTATTCTAGACAATGATGAGAATTGGCAAGTATTTGAAAATGATTCTCAAGTACTCTCATTTTTACAAAAAATAGATGAGTTTGCTGATCAATTGCAAACTAAAATTGAAGAAGCATATGGAGATCAGGTTATATAATTGAAGACTTATAAGCTCCCCAAAGGCTTGATCACCTTAGAAAACTTATTTGATCTAGAGGATGTAAGCTTGGAGAAGAAAAAGTTCCAGGTAGACAAAGCAGATTATTCTGAAATTGAGGTGAGTGAAGGAAAAAAATTAAAAGTTAGAAATTCTGCAACTCAAGTAGAAAAAGAAAGACTAATTGAATTGTGCAAAAAGTATGACAGAGTCATGGCCTAGAGCTATGAAGACCTTCATAAATACAATAGAGACATTATTCAACACATAATAGAACTGACTGAAGGATCTAAGCCCATCAGACAGAAGCAGAGGCCAGTGAATCCAAGGATTGAGCCTCTAATGGTAGATGAGTTGCAAAAACTTTTAGATTCCAAAATATTTTTTCCAATCAAGCACTCAACTTGGGTATCAAATCTAGTATCAGTTAGGAAAAAGAATGGAGATATAAGACTTTGTGTAGATTTTAGAGATCTAAATAGAGCATCTCTGAAAGATCACTATCCCTTGACCTCCATGAAACAAATTTTACAAACTGTGGCTGGATCAGAGAGATTTTCTTTGCTAGATGGTTTCTTTGGATACAATCAGATTTGGTTGGCTGATGAAGACCAATATAAAACTACTTTTACTACCAAATAGGGAACATTTGCATACGCTAGGATGTCATTTGGCCTATCAAATGCAGGAGCCACTTTCCAAAGAGCTATGGATGTAGCATTTTGGGAACTTATAAATAAAATCATCTTGGTTTATCTGGATGATCTTACCATTTTTTCAAAAAATGCTGTTGATCATTTTGATCATTTAGAATCTATTTTTAAGAAATGTCAGGAATTTAGAATATCACTAAATCCCAAGAAATGCATCTTTTCTGTACCTCAAGGCAAATTATTGGGACATATAGTATCTAAAGAAGGAGTTTCCATAGATCCTGAAAGAGTTGCAGCTATAATGAACCTACCTCTTCTAGTAAATAAAAAGGCAGTTCAGTCCTTTTTGGGGAAGATTAATTTTTTCATTAGGTTCATATCTTATTTTGTAGGCTTGGTAAGACTAGTGACACTCTTGTTAAAGAAAGGCCTGATTTTCAAGTGGACTACAGAAGGAAGGCAAGCTTTTGAAGAGGTCAAGAAGGCTATCTCAACAGCCCCAATACTTAGAAACCCCAATTTTTTAAAGCTTTTTATAATGTATGTCTATGGAGGAGAGTTAAGTATTGTTGCTGTCTTAACACAAAAGGATGATAGATAGGAGGGAGAGCACCCAATAGCCTTTTTCTCAAGAATTCTCAGGGAGTATGAAACTGGATACAACTTTGTAGAGAAACAAGCATATGATATAGTAAAAGCCCTCAAGAAATTCAGGCATATGGTATCAAGAAGCAAAATTCTGATACTTGTAGCTCACCTGAGTGCCAGAGAATACATCATGGAGGGAGAAATTACTAAAAAAAGAGCTAACTAGATAACTAAGATCCTTGAATATGATGTAGAGGTCAAACCCACTAAGTTAGTCAGAGGCAGGGGTTTGTGCCAATATATGACTCAAGAGCTTGAAAAGGTGATACCTAAAGAGACAAATTCAAAAGAAGAAAAGGAAATTGTATTAAGGATACAGGAGGTTGATCAGGAATCTTGGGTTACAAGCAAGATTCATTTTATGAAATATGGGATTTACCCAAGAGAACTCCATCAAAATAAGAGAAGATAATATAGGATACAAGGTGTTCATTTTGTTTTAATTGAACAGGTTCTTTTTAGAAGAAATTCTGATGGTAAATTGTTAAGATGTGTAGAAAAAGCTGAGGCTAAGAAAATACTACATGAAATTCATCATGGAGTATCAGGTGGACATTTTTATACAAAGACCATAGCTATAAAGATAAGTGAGGTAGGTTATTTCTGGCCTACTTTATTTTTAGATTGTTATTAGTTGATTAAAAAATGTCAATCTTGTCAATATTATATGGGGATGAGAAGGAATGTAGCAATGCCCCTTAGTCCTATAATTGTGGATGAACCTTTTGCTCAATGGACTCTTGAATTCATTGGAATGATAAATCCAACGTCTAGTATGGGTCACAAATGGATATTAACTGCCACAGATTATTTTACCAGATAGACCAAGGTAGTTCCACTTAAAGAAGCAACAAAAAATGTGATCCTAAATTTTCTAGGGAGTATCACTACTTGCTTTGGGGCTCCTCACACCATAATTTTAGATAATGCTAAATCATCTTAGGGTCTAAAGTATCTAACTTTGCATTAAAACATGGAATATATCTGAAAACTTCCTCTAACTATTACCCTCAAGGTAATAGTTTGGCAGAATCAACTAACAAGACCCTGATTAGACTCATCAAAAGAATAGGGGCTGATCATCACAAAGAGTGGCATAAAGTGCTTAATTTAGCACTATGGGCTGATAGAATCACACCTAAATAGGTGATCAAAATGTCCCCATATGAATTGGTATATGGAAAATCTGCTGTAATACCCCTAAGCTTGGAGATTCCTACTCTCCAACTGATCAAATAGATTGAAATTGAAGAAAATGGCCCCATGCAGGTCAGACTTGCAAAACTTTTGGAAGTTCAAGAAAAGAGGGATGCAGCCCATGATTCATTAATTAAGCATTAAGAAATAATTAAGGACTATTTTGATAAAAGGACTTCAAATCCTCATTTTAAAGTAGGCTCAATTGTTTTGAAATGGGATGCAAGAGCTGCCAAGCTGGGTCAACATACTAAATTTGAAGCATTATGGACTGGCCCATATAAAATTTGTGCGTGTAAATAGAGGAATTCATTTGAGCTAGAAATGATGGAAGGAGAACCTGAAGAGATTCTTGTGAATGGAATCTACTTGAAGCATTTCAGTTAACTTGGGTCTCTAATGTATTACAGTTAGATAGTTTCACCTTTCTTAGTTGCTTTGTTTTCTCATTTTGCTTTCCCACTTTCTTTTAATAAGTGTTCTTTGAACACATAGCAATAGCTTAGAGTTTTTCAAAATTTTCAAAATTCTCAATACATTGAATATCTCCCAAATCTTTAAAAATCCCCAAGGTACCTTGCGTTGCCACTTGCATAACGTGTCTATCTCGCTGCCCCATGAATATTGAGTCAGATTTGCTAATAGTTATCTGAGTTTAATGCCATTTTGAGACTTGATGGGTCAATAAATGCCTCATAGAAAGAGTTAAAGCTTACAATTTCTCAAACATTCCTGCATCTATGAGAAAATTCTTGCTACTTGCATTTTTAGTTTCTAGTAAACATGTTTAAGTGAAAGTGCTTTTTGTTTTGCAAAAGTTCATACCAATTATCACAAAATAGATATAGAGATGGAGGGAGCACAGTATTTACAACAAGGAGCTAGGATTTATGAATCTCTTGATAAGTTTTTTATGAGCAAATCATATGCTTTAGCTCTCGCGTAACCATTAAAGACCTACCTGCAGACCTGAGTCCCTAAAGTTGGTCAAGCAAGTGACCCAACAAAGATAAAAGATTATGCAGATGGAGTCATGGACCCAATTATTCAAACAACTAGTAACAAAATTCTCAGAGAAGGGACACATCAAAGGTGTCTTTAGAGGGCCAAGGTGGGACAATATGAGACATTTGCAATAAGGATATGGACTTCACAACTGGCACAATTCATTGTCTCAGGTGTACATCCTTGCCTTGACTTGTTCCATGCACCCTTAAACACCATTCAACAAGGTCTATTCATAGTGCATATTACACTAAAAGCTATCAGAGAAATGTTGGCCTTGCATCATGATAAGACAATTATGTTTCTCACTATTGCTAAAATGCAGAGAACGTGGGCAAACATCAATACTCAGTTGAGGTTCTTAAGATTTGAATTACAAATGGGTGATGATGATACTACTGTGCCAACACTCCCTACAACAAGAGCCCAATTCGCACAAGCTAGCCAAGATGCACTGTCTATGATGGCTTTGATCTTTGGAATGAAAGATGATATGACAGTCTATGGAGAACAAATGGCTATCTTCTTTAGGTTAAAAACCGTTGACAAGACTCAAGAGTATCGGCTTGATTTTTTTGAGCAGATTACATACTCCATGGTAGAATAGCTTGCCCAATTCAAATCAAAAGGGGTTTTCAGGTACTCTTCTTATTTGTTTCACCTTATGCTATATCAGAACCCTGACATCTTTTCCCAACATATGCATCTTGATATGTATGACCCAAGTTTTGATCTACAAAGGACCACTCCTATGTCTGCATGGACACATATTTTGTCAAAAACTAGAGATCCATATGAATTTTGGGAAATATTTATCACCCTTGCTTTTTATCACCTGAGCCTAAAACTAGTTATAAATAGACTATTTCCAAGTGTTTCAAACCTTTTGGGCAATTGCCTAATTCCTTGTGATTTATTTTTTGGATCCCACCATACAATTATTAGAGTCCATGGTTTTTGTGGGGAACCAATGTTGCTACCTAAGATTTTGAATCTTAGGTTAGCGTTCTTAGAGGTCACCAAGTAGGTGTCAGTAGTAGATAATGATTATGGCTCTGGGAAGAGGAAGAGGAAAATGTATGACCTCCCATGGATGACAAACAACATGGTGCTAAAAGTCAGAGATGCTAAAATTGTGTTGCTTAGAAAGCTAGCCTTCCTGGGTTTCTTGCTAATCAAAGATAAATAGGTATATGACCCAAATGGTTTTCTAGCCTCATGGATCAAGACTAATAGGGTTGTAGCCAAAATAACACATGAGGGCTGCCCCTTTTGGGAAAATTAAAAAAATCCTAGGGAAGATACTCCTAGATTTTATGTTGAATTAACAGATTTGCCCCTTCCACAAAATAGACCATGGGAAACTTTCTATGATAAGCAGAGGGATTTTGATCCTAAAATCAGAATGAATTTTGGCTTAAGAAGGGCACTAAATAATAAATACTGGGATGCTGAGAAAATAGAAGCCTATTAAAAATATAGGCAAGAAATTTGTCAGACAACTCATTCTTTTGGGAACGTGGACTCAGATGAGAGATGGGAGGAATTATGGGATGAGTGCCATCTATCCCCTGTATCTCGACCTGACACAAGCAATTTGTTGACATAAGGTGTAGAGCTGGGAGCCAGAGCAGGATCTAGCTAAGAATCATAGGCCCCAGGGCAAACCGTAGCTGTAGTCACTATAACAGTTTGGCCTCAATCTCTTAGCATCATGGAAAAACAAAAGAGTGTGGTGCCTTCACCACCAAAAGCTTCCCCATCGGCATCAGTTATTAAAGTTCCCAGTTCCCCACAATTACCACTAATAGTAGTGGTAGATATTGGAGAAAAAGAAGCACGGCTTGAGAAGATACACCAAGGAAATAGAAAAGGCTGAGGTTTCAACTTGAGTCTGAGGAGAGGGCAGAACCCTCACAACACCAATTACAGAGTATTACAGTTGCTCCTCAGGTAAGTATCATTCCTCCTCATCCTCCTTCTCAATCTTTTTCTTCTCTTGTAGGCATGATGTTTTCATCTGGCTATATGACATTCCATGCTACCTCTGTCGTGCCCATTTCTCACTTCACCCCATCTATCCCTACTCAAGCTTTATCATTGCCTCACTTTTCTCCCTCTATTCCCAAGAAGCTACCTCCTCAGATTGCCCATAGCCAACAATTGGCTATTCCATATGGTTTGCCACAAGGTCAACCTTTTGTGAGTGGGCACATTACCTCTCCTTCTACTTTCCAAACTCAAGCAGACGCTGCTAGGAAGGTGAGGGAAGCTCAAAGAGAGAAAAAGAGGATCAAGGAAAATAAAGCCTTGGTTGCACCACATATGTGGTCATAATTTGACCCAATTCAGAAGTAATTGATGATGACTCATTTGTCACTAAATATAATCAAGCCAAGGGAGCAGATGCAGCCAGAAGACTACACAATGAATGTAGTGGCCATAGACATGTCCCTGTTCAGGCCACAAGACAAAATTGAGCTGCTAACTGAATCCACTTTTGTAGTTACTGAAGACTACTTGAAAATATCAAGGAAGCTACAAAAGATGGATGCTGATCTAGCCAAGGAGAAGGTGAGCTGTAGTAGTTTGACCACAAAAATTGATAAAAAAGATAATGAAATAGAGAGTTTAAATAAATAGTTGCAAGATAATTTTTCCCTTCAGACTCACCAAGCGATCCAAGCCCAAAATGATTCTTTAAAAAGTAGGGCTAATGTAGGTAAAAGATGCAATGATGACCCTAAGGTGAGAAAAGGTAGCATTACAAGGAAAATGCAAGGAAAGCCTACTATAGGTTACTCAATTACAATAGAAGATGTTGAATGAATAGAATAATACTGTAGCTATACAAGCTCAATTTCAAGCTGAGCAACAAAGAGCAGAACAATTGACACTAGAACTAGCCAATAGGCCAAAGAATGTAGGAGTGTTAAACTTGGTGAAGGAGCTTTATGAATCAATGTGGAAGAGAATCTCTTCAGAGATTATTCAGTCAAACCTTCTCTCACCTTCTTGCTAAATGCACAAAAATTGTGCAAAAAGGTGGAGAATTCAATTGAAAACACTCTAGATATAGTTTCTAGGTGAGTATTGGACTCTAAAACATTGCTGCAGAAGCTTTATGATGTAATGTTGTCAGCAGTAGGAATTGATAATAGAATGATCACTGCTAAGCGAGTGAATGAGGTTCTCAATTGTAACTCTACAGCCATCAATTACAAAGAGCTTCTCAATGTAATGAAAGAAGGAATCAATGAAATGAAACAACACATTAAAGACCTAGTGCAATTAGGTCTTCCTTCTCCGTTTCCTGATGACAATACTGTGCTCATGGTTGATCAAATTGAACCTTTGTTGTTGACCAAGTAGAATGATCAGGCAATTTTTTGTGATTTAAGGGATGATTCATCAGTAGCTGAAGTAAAAGCTATTTTAATTCCTATTTCCTAGCTCAAATTCAAATTGAAGGCTACAATTCAAATTTTGTATAATTTTTCACACAAAGATATTATCAACCTTGATTTAGCCTTCAATGAATTATAAAATAAGTAGGGGTTATCTAACGATGAGTGGTCCACCTATCAAATAGCATTGTTGAAGCTATGACTTTTTTTTGATCAAGCGAGAGTTGTAGATTCTTTTTGAGCAGGCTCAAAAGTCCTTAGGGTCACCAATAACTGTAGAGTAAAAAATACTGTACATTTCATTTCTAGTCACGCATTCCAAATTTTGTTTCTAAATGCTTCAGTTTGAGACAGTGGAGTTTTAACTCAAAATGCGGGCTCAAATTTCTTTTTGCCTCATTTTTCTCTAAGTGTCAAAATCAAATGGAAGCTGCCATGTGTCATCGGCCAAGGCACCTTTCATAATGTCTAGAAGTTGGTCAGAACATGCCACGTGTCTCATAGTAACTCAGTGGAATGAGACAAGTGTCAACATCTGTATTTCATATTGGCATCCACATTTCAAATCTCTTTTGAGTGAAAGGTTTCAACAAGCTAAGTATCAGGATCAAATGGAAGGTGCCAGGTGGTAATAGCAAAAGGTTTCAATGTGCTTTTTAAAAAGCAATGGAAGATGCCACGTATCCCCAGCTGAAGAAAGTAGAAGCCACCACATGTTAACCTTTGAATTATCTTCATTTTATTTTGTTGACAAGTAAAGACTATGGTGGGTCCTGGGTTTTTGTTTTGAGGCAAGTGGAAGCCACCAAGTGTCACTGTTCGTGTAAGTATGAAATGAGGCCTGATTGTTTCTATAGTATAGATAGGGCAACACAGGGATAGACACGTGTCACCTTCCACTGGTTTTTGAAAAGGTACCTAAAGGCAGTGGAGATCACCATGTGTCCTTTGTTCAGAGTAAGCAAAAAATGCCACATGTCCCTGTTCCCTTTTCAAAGTTGCTCGAGCGAGAATTGCTTTGGGTCCCATTTTCTATAGAAGTTGTTTAAGTTTTGGAGAAGCAGATGGTGACACATGTCAAGTACCGAACACTTCTAAGGAAGACACAGTAAGAGTGTAGGTTATGTGAAGCGTGCCATGTGTATTCAATAAGTGCTACAAAAGTTGTCAAGTGTCATTTTTTGGTGCTTCCTAAATAATAAGAAGGTTTTCAAGTCAAATAGGGGAAATCAGCCAAGTGTCCTCTTTCATTTGATAGAATAGAGCATCCTGTGTATCTATTTCAGCAAGTGAGCTGTAGGAAGAGAGAATGTTTTAGAATCTAAGAAATATCTTCTGATAGACACTTCCAGTTCAGTTAGAGTTTAGTTTGGGCCATTAGACTGGGAACACACATATAATCTGGAGTGAATCCAATGCTATAAAGAGGGGTGCAAAGATCATCAGAAAGGATCATCAGAAGATTGGAGAGAATTTTTTGCGAGAGACTATTGTCAAGAATTTGACTTTTAGAGCTGTGATCAAGAATATCATTTGCCTTTGTCCTATTTTCTTTAGTTGAAAAGTTTATGTAATTGTGCATGTTTTTATGCCTTTTATGTGACTGGAGAATTAATAAGAAGATAGAGTCCTATGCCTTTGTTGATGTTTTATGTGTCATTGCAAAAGTACTCTAAGCTGTGAGCCTCTATTTCTATTATTTCTATCTTTTACATTGATCATGCCTCGTTCACTCTTTAATTAATTGAATATTACATATAGTTTCATTGTGCTTAGAATTAAGGGTCAAAATTACATTTAGGTGCATTTCCATAGTTAGATTTTCTTTCTTTAAATTTGTGTTTTTGTTTAAATTCCTATCCCTTTTCTCCCAACACTCAAGATAAAGAAGAGACAAGCTTCTTAAAAATATGGAGGTCATTTCAAGTTGCAAGTCCCACATTCTTGAAAGTTCCCATTGTTGATGTTAGAAACAAAATGCAATTTTAACCATCAACAGTTCCTTTTGTGAGTTGCAATAGAAGACCATGGATATGACCAAGCATTCCTCACAAAATATTCCTAAAAACTTATATACCATTAGTCACACAAATAAATATCAAATTTTGACTGTTAAGTTTGTTTTTCATTAACATGATTTCCATCTTATTAAAAAATTCTTATACTTCCCATCTTGACTTAGTATGATTTGTCTTGTTTTTGTTTCGTGCAATTAATTTTCAAACATTTAACATGATTTCCATCTTATTACAATTTTTCCATACTTCCCATATTGATTTAGTATGATTTATATTGTTTTGATTTGATGCGATTACTTTTCAAACATTTGTTATAACATGTTTTCCATTTTATTACAAATTTGTCATACTTCCCATCTTGACTTAGTATGATTTATTTTGTTTTGATTTGGTGTGTTTTTCTTTTACTTTACACTATTACAAACATTTGCTATTTTTACTTCATTTTACTATTTACTATGTTTTCATTTATTTGTTTTACACATTTGCCATCATGATTTAGTGTGTATTACACTTTATGATTATTTATCTACTTCTCCATATTCTATGTTTTCTTTTTAACCATGTATGTGTTTCACATAATACTAGACACGAAATCATACATCATATATTTTCCCATAGCATATACATCAAACATATATCCATACATCCATGATACAAATACAACTCATAAGCCAAGAAATGTACATATCCATATATATACATAGTTTGATACAAAAAAACATAATATAAAGTACAAGTACAATATAAAACAACTCTAAGGTTGTGTTCTATCATGCCTATTTAGTGGATGAGCCATGCTACCCATAGATGACTAAGATTATCCCTTATGAATAGTCCACTGTAGTGAGGCAATACGAGATATAAGAATATCAACATATAACTATAGATTGGTCACATGGGCCTACACACATCCCAACTCTATTGTGGTGGCCATATGAGCAACACGCTCCTAGGCTAATGCCTACTAGGCTTGTGTCTCTCCATATCCAACTCCAAGGGGTTGTTATATACCATCCCCTCATGTTTGTAGCTCTCAAGCCACCTCCCCACCTCTATCATATCCCAATCTACCTTCCACTAGAAATTGTTGGTCAGTCACTTCCATTTTCCAAGGAACATGATGACTAAGTCAACACTTAGAGGAATCCTGCACATCTACATAATACCTCCAAATCCTAAGGAGGCTAACTATGTATGATCATCATCTGAAAGTCTCTCCAATAGATCTAACAACCATGCTGCATCCACTAAATGCCATAATCTTGGTTGCCTTTACAAAATTATAAACAACATAGAATGTATTAGACATCGATTCCAAAAATAATAAAAGTAAATTCTAAAAATATTTAATTTCAAAAATTAACTACTCTATCAACCTATTTTTATCACTTTTACACCCCCTTTTCTATGTAGTTAACCACTTAAAACTAATTCAGCCCTATTTTCTATGTAGTTGACCACTTAAAATTAAGTTATCCCTATTTTCAACACAATCAACCACCTAAAACTAAGTCAGTCTAGTTTCCTACGTAATCAACCACTTAAAACTAAGTTGGTCTAGTTTCCTATGCAATCGACCACTTAAAAGTAAGTCGACCCTATTTACTATGCAATCAACCACTAAAAACTAAGTTATACCTATTTTCAATGCAATCAACTACTTCCTAAGAAGTTGAACCTATCTCCCAACTAAGTCAACCACTTCTAAGTAAGTCAGCCCCACCCTAAGTAGTCAACTGCATACCAAATATCTATGTTGACCACTTCATACACAATCGACCCTAATACAATCCCACCAAAATTTTAACTAAGTTGACATGGCCAACCCCATTCAAATTCTATGATGTTTTTCACTTAATTATCATTAATGCCTTAGGCATTTATTTCACCTACCATTTTCTACCCATTGATCCACATAATTTCTACTCTACCTAAAAATTTCTTAGGGCTGATTTACCTACACGGTTCTCCCCTACGGTTTAATTTTTCACAACTAGCTTAATTTTTAATATAAATTACCAATAATTTTAATTCAATGTATCACTTACTTGAGTTGAACTAGTTGCTACCACTAGGTGTCTTCCCAATCACACCTATTATCTCCTCACCATCTTCATTCTCTGTATTTTTATAATTCTCTCAAAGATGTATTTTCTCATAATAACAAAAGTGCAAATGAATAATTTTTAACCCTATTTATATTTATAATTTAAAATTATTTAACTATCAATTATTTGCCACCAAATTCCAAATCTTGCTCATAACTATGTTTCTACTAGTTCATTTTCAAAACTGAAAGATGTTCTGGAATTATAATATCATATAATTTTTTTTGACATACCACATGCATTTTTACAAATCTTTTTTAATTTTATCTTACTTTACTGGTTTACCTAATGTTACTTACATTGGATGCCTCTCCATTTCTTTCACATAATTTCTACTCTATGACACTAAGGTAAGTAAAGGTATGTATTTTTCAATTCTTTCCTTTCAATCATCTTATTTTCTCTATATGACAACTCATTTAACTCAACGTTATTTATTGTTGTCTTTTCTCAAAACACCATCCCATCTTACAACTATGTGATGCATGTGATGAAATTTGAGTGGGGCATATGTATACACATAATATTTTTAAAAAATTTCAATTGCTGATGCTTTATTATGTGCATGAACCCATTGAGTCTCAACCTCTTTGGGTGCACACCTTAAAGGGTGCACCAAGAAAAGGGTGGGAAGACCTTTAGTGATTTGCAAGATTGTTGTTCCCTATACCTCCACCTCAAACCAATAAAAAACCATCCTATACATTTTCATAAGATTTGACACCTCCCTCACACATTTCTCTAAGAAATTCATCACCTCAAATAGCCCTTACCTAAGAAAAACCCATTTTTAACATTTACCAAACATAATCAAATGGGTTGACCTAGTTTTAAGAATAACACACATTACGGGACTAAGTTGGCCTAAATCGACTAAGTTTGGGACCTAATGGATTTATTTTATAACTAACAAGGTCAACTAGGCTAACTGCATCAACTAAAATTTTAGAAGGTCTTAGGGTCAAATCAAGCTATATATACCCTTATTTCACCCCATTTTTAATAGAGATAATCATTCATTTGTGCTTCTTTATTTGCATTTATACCATTCTACTTGAAGAGTCATTACTTAGGTTTTAATGCTTTTTGGAGGAGAACCTTTGTTTTGTGAAAGCTTGAGATTCACTAGGAGGTCCTTATCTAGACTATAGTCCATTATCCATCCTTAGCTTCTTCAAAAATACACAACAACCTCTTACAAAGCACCATTGGCCAAGGGAAAGGTTGAGGCTTAATGGGTTCATCTTCAAGGTAAGTATTCCTAAATATTACTCTTCTATTTTAGTAGATATATTTGTATGAATAATGGCTAATGAATGTATTGTTTCCCCTTACTTAGGATTATCTCTACACTAAATTGAGTAGAATTTTACTTTGCATGTTTATTGTTTATGTTTATCCCCTATTTTTGCCACAAGCTTTAGTGATCACTAGATTAGATCTACTATTATTGCATTATTAGACCTAGTTAGGGTTATTGTGTGGTATTTCTTGACTAGAAGCTTTAGAACCCTCTCTAGCCATATTATATGATAAGAGATCCCTTAGGTAGGTTTAGTGGATCCATATTAGTCATGACCCTAATTATTGA
The DNA here is from genome assembly GCA_037957365.1 of Torreya grandis. NCBI lineage: Eukaryota > Viridiplantae > Streptophyta > Pinopsida > Cupressales > Taxaceae > Torreya > Torreya grandis. Next base: position 5,701,099 of record JARHVA010000219.1, on the reverse strand, counting down.
AGTATTGCTAGTGGTATAGTTAGATTATTTATCTTCTTTAAGTTAGGGTTGATTTGTAGATCAACTTTAATTTCACTTGCATACAATAATGAATAATTACTTATCGAGTATTTAATTAATTTTTCATGTGAAGAGATGGATATTTATTTTAATTTTCTATGTATGATGGATGTTATATATTTGAAGGACTAATTTTATACTATAGAAGGATGCACTTAATACACATTCATGTGACAATAAAACTTCAAAGATGAAATATCTTTAAAGGGGGAAGTATGTAGCACCCTGCCTAGCTTGACTCTTTCTTAGGTTCATCATTAAGCATCAATCAGGGTTGGACTAGTTGATTAAGTTATTATTTATGAGTGGATCATGCCTAGTTTCATGTACCTTTGATTATTTTATATTGGATCATGGGAAAATATAAATATGCTTATGGTTGTGGTGATGATCACTTTTTAATTATTCTTAAATTTATCTCTTCATACCATAGAGGTACCATGATGAGTTTGGTTTGTGTGTAGGGAATAAGGTTTTAAATTATGTTCTAAATTCATTTATGCACCAATGATGAGATGAATTGGTAAGGGTTTGAATTGAGTCCATTGGGTGGTTATTTGAGTCAATGAGGTGCAAGTGGGAGCTCAAACAAAGGAAATACATAATAGGCATAGATCACAACAATGGATTGGTATGAGAGTCACCTTATGTGAATCTATTTATGTGCCACATTGACCACATGGATACTTAACATTTTATGCCTCAGTGGAATAAATACAAATGGACATGTTATACTTTAATTTAGATTATCCTTTATGTGATCATGAGGAATAAAAAGATTCTTCATGACTACTTGAGTATAAGTGTGACAAGTAAAAATGGATGTGTGATAACCAAGACACTGATGTAAACCACATAATGACACCCATGATGGAAAAATATTTAACAAAAAATAAAAATAAAGTGACAGTCAAATAGTATAAAAATGGTTAACAAAGAAGAAGTCGTTAGTTAAATGGCATCCATATGGGCCTTGCAGTGAAGAATCCATAATGGAAAATAAGATCACAATGTTGGCAACATTTGATGCACAAGTGGGTTGTATGAAACAAAAATAAAATAGACTAAAACAAGCAAGATAGTTTATTAAACCTACCATGAAGTAAATGGAATTGAGGAATGAAGTGGCCACAAAAAATCTTCAAGTTAGAATAACTTAGGGATCACCATTCCTCATTCAATGTGACTTGACCAAAATGATAGGAAATTAATTCTAGAATTGAATGATGAATAAGAATTTTCTCAAAGAAATAAATAATTATATAAAGAAGATAACTTGCATAAGAAAGTGTTCACAGTTTGAGATGGCCAACCAATCATTTGTTTAGTTGGTTTAGATCGTAAGATAGCCTAAGATTAATTTGTTCAATTGGGCTCAGTGGGTCAATTCACCAAAATTAGAATGAATTTTTGGCTATGAAATAATTAATGGGAAAATAATGAATTTAGAATAAATTGTGTGAGTGAGAGGGAAGTATCACGACTCTATTTAGGTAATTATTATTACTATTTTTAAGCCTCTTTCCCTTGCTTTTAAGGTTATGAATTTACTTAATGATCTGAAGATATTATCTTTATTATTTTAATTTCCCTTATTTTGTATGTTTACATTTTATGCCTTTTCTAGTTGATTGAAAGATGTGGCTTTATTCAACTAACTATATATTTTGTTCAACTTTGGCAACTTTCCATTGTGAATGATTGCATTTGATTTCAATGGTTGGACTATTTTATTTATTATAATATTCTTCTCCTAGATTATTTTATATTTTCCATCATTTGAGATTTCTTTGGATGGGTTAGTAGAAGGAGAAGAATAAAACTTTGCATCTAGTATTTCCTTTATGTCCATCGGATTTATATAGCTACGTAATATAGAGGGATCTACCATGTAGTGGTAAAGGTGGTTAAGTTCCAAACTAGTGTTTTTGGAGGTTATTGAATTTCATGGGATTACATGTCTTCATTGTCTATGCAATACTATTTCTTATCATGCATGTGATTACATACCTTTGACATCTCTTATATGTCTAGTAGCTGTGTGTTTGGGGACCCTATTTTATGTGACATTCTTCTAGATTTTGAATGTTTTATTATGGCTTTGTTTCACTATGGGATTTATCTCTGTTGATTATTTTGAAAACTATTTTATTGGTATTATTTTTGTATTTATATTTTTAATTTCTACCTTGACATGATTTATGTTTATTACTTGCGCTATGTGTGACCCTTATCCATTTTAGCTCACTGGTTTAGTGGAGTCAAAATGTTGAATGAATGAGTTAAAGTTGTGGTAGTAGTTTGGGGACAAAATTTTATGCTAACATTCAATGGGTTGATAAATTTATACATGTATATATATTATATCAATAGAGAAGTTAAAGCATTCCTTAGCTCTATCTTATGAACTCCATGCAAACACCATGAGGTTGGTCAGGTGAAACATGGCACCAAATCCTATCCTCATCCAAGTATACTTTAACTATTATGTCATGATAAAAAAATAATTAGGGTCATTCATTCTAAGATTAAACATCCTCTTCCTTTCCCTTTGAAAGTATAATGATGCTAAGGAGTTATTAAATCTAGGAAAATTGAATAGTGGAAAGTTATGTTTTGCAACTCATCATGCTTTGCTTATTTCATTGCATTATCTATGAAATTTGAAATGCTTGGAATGGATTAATTGGCTTGAAAATTATAATGTTAAGGTCACAGTGAATATTACTTGTCTCTATCTCTTTATGAATAATGGAAAGTGTGAAAACTAGCATGGGGGATGTTACATCCCAGCCATCACTTATACCCTCCTTTTTGGTAATTATATAATAGTTTATCCATTTGTAGAGAAATGAGCCCTATGGTTGCCTTTCATACTTTGCCTCCAAATTTTGAAATATAATAGTCCATTCCTTTTGGGACTTTTGAGATGAGGCCACTAAATATAAGGTAACCTATGACTGATGAAATTTTAATAGGTATGATTCAATAGAGTGAAGCTCCTAGTCATAATTCACCATAACCTAAATATTGGATCACACAAATTTTGATTTTAAGGCATAAATAGGAATGTTGTATTCTAAGAACATTGAGTTTCATAATGCTAGAAAGAACAATCAAATAAGCATTATGACTTAATCCATCTAAGATAATTTTTTAATGAGGTTATAAATTTAATACTTCTTAGTGATATCCCATATCACAATCATTAATGGCTTCACCTATGATTCATAATTGCAATACTAAATTAATTATCTATGGTTATAATAATATAGCCTCAACATATATTTGGTTCACAGTCAAAAAACTTATGGATCATAGGAAATCTCTATGGGACTATCTCTCTCTCTTTGAATCTCAACTATATAGAGTATATATGGCCTACATGAGATCTAAGAATTTTAGATCTTGACCCTTATCACTTTTGTCACCTAATTTGCAGTGAATTAAGGAAGAAGTTCCATTTTGGTAATTAATTTCATTTTGAGTTTCTTGCTCTTCTTCACAATATTTTGCATTTAAATAGGTTTACATAAATTAGTATTTGTGAATCAAATAGTCTAAATTATTCACGTAGTATAATTTTGTAGTAGTATAACACAAACTAATTGCTCTTTGCTTTGGGGACTCCATGGAGTCTATGACCTTAAGAAGCACTGATAGCCATAAATGTTACCATCTTGGAGGATCGCATTGATCCCATTTCACATAAAGCCTTTGGACTAGGATGTTATGTGTAGGTTGTCAATTTATTAAAAAGTGACTTAAAGTGAATAGCTTTAAGACTTGAAGTCACAATATCATTATGCAAAATTATATAAGACCCTATATAATTTTACTTAGACATTTTCTACTTATAGACTCCCCACTCCATGATATTTCCATGTGATAGATATTTAACCATTCATAGTCACATGAGATCACTTTCAGACTTGAGAATTGGTCACTACAGGAATTTTATGAGTTCATGGATGTTTTAAATTTTAGAATCCATTTAATTATTTGAGAATCTAAAGTTGGTATATGTTATCTCCAATGTCATCTATTTGGGTATGGTCATGAAAGTGATATGGTCTAATTTATGTAATAAAAAAATAAAAAAATTATTAGAGGTCATAGGTAACCCAGGGTGAAGCCACATGATGCCCATACCAGTGTCATAACTTCCTTTATATGAGAATTGAGTGGGTCACAATTTTGTGGAGGTGTAGACCATGTGAATTATAAGCCACACTTAAATGTGTTTGAATTTCTTTGGGGAATGTTGGACCTCGTCACTTGCACACATGATAATCACCTAAGGTGCCCCAATCACGTGGCATATGGAGGCCCCATTGGTAATAAGAAAGGAAAAATGTGGTTTTTCTTTTAAACTTCTAGGTATTGTAATTATTTGGTGACCACATGGAATGGGAAGAACCCTCTATTCTCTTACCTTGAATGTGGTGCCAATGATATGAACAAACTCTATGGAGTGTGTGAATCTATAGAAATGTGTATTCTTAGATGTAAATTTAATGTATTGAGTTTCATGGGGTTTGTTAACCATGTTAACCATTTATGTAATAAACTCTTGATGATGTGGGAATGCAAAAAATTACAGTGATCATGGGGATATTAGAAAAAATATGTTGTGCAACCATGTTGATATTATAATCAATGTCAAATTGACATCCATATGTGTGTTAGACCTATTTTAGTGCAGAGTTGCACCCTTGTGGGAGATTTTTTTAGGCTCTCTCACTCCTAGCTACAATATTGGAACAAACTCACGCTATGGGTATCCTATAATGAGGTTGAACCTCTAGGATTTTTAATGAGGCTAGCTCCTTAGATGCTTCACTTTAGCTTGTTTCCCACATAAAATCTATTGTTGACTAAGGAAAATGGAGAGAAAGATAAAATGAAAGGGGAATCTAAGCTAAGGATGGTGAAGCACCAAAGATGAAATGATCCACTTTCAGCCTAGAAGCCTTAATGACTAATAATGAGTTTAACCAAGACATAGACTAATCCGATCCTATCTCAAGGCCATAAGCATAATAATTTTGTGTGGAGGTCAAAGGGAAACCCTACAATTTGAAGGACAAAAAGAAATAGGTTTGTATGAGACACTATAAACTTGTGACACTTCAGAAAGGCACCAATGTCTAACACTTCACAAAACCTGCAAGGAACCATTAGAATTAAAGCAAGATACGTGGATAATTTATAGATGATAAAAAAAGACATACATTCTAAAAATTAAAACTGTAGTAATGTACACTTGACTTCAAACTAGAATCATAAAATTCATCTTATTGCTTCAAGAGAGTGTTACAAGGTGATTTTGACAGAGTAATTCTATCACTAGTCGAGGGATCTCTTTTAAGGCTCAACATCCTGTATATATAGTAGAAAGGGATGAGAGAAGAGGGGGGCTTATGTGAGAAAATAGAGAGGGGGTCATAAATGGCTAAAACCACCACTATTGTCCTTGAGCTCTTTTGTATTCAAAGCATGCAACTGCCTTGACCATGAGAGAAACCATCCAAGATCATCACAAATCTCTTCGAGCCCGTCATGCATTCAAGTCTCTCTTTTTTGGAGCTAAGAGAGCCATGTCGAAGGTAGCTACATGTCTCCACCAAGTGTGAATGATTTGATCTTTGTATTAAAAACTTGGTGTGTTCCTTCACTTTGCATGTCCTACATGTATAGGATGAAATCCTTATATCTTTGAATCTAGATCGAGCCATGCTTCTTTTATGTTAAGCAACCATTTGTCAAAGATGATAGATATGTCAAAATATGAGGGCCTCTCCATCAATTGCACATACCAACTCCTACTTTGAAACCTAGATTAAATCTTTTTTATATATAGAAAACTAATCTAAGGACATTGGTTTTCTTGTATCCATTTATGTTGATGTAAGTCTATAGATTATGTAGCTTCTTTAGATCTTTATTAGGTCTAAAAGGCCTATTTTATGAGACCCACATTTGATGTCTATGCAAAAAATCTCAGGGTTTTCAAATCTAAATGGCTACTTGTAGGGGTTCAAGTTTTGAAATTTGTAGGCCCATCATGGAATATTTGAATCCCAATGTCTATTTGTTGAGCTTGAACTTTAACACTAGCGCGCATGTCTCAATCCTTTTGGGCACTTTCCTGTGGGTTTTTTTTCTTCAACTAATGTTTATCAGGTTTTTTGAAATGTTCCCTCAAAAATCTTGAAAATATCCTCCCAAAAAGGGAAGGATCCTTCAGGTTTTGAGAAGTGCCCTTCCCAAAAGAAAATACCCTTCAACATTTTTGAAAAGTACCTTTCCAAAAGGAAAGTATCTCTCAATATTATTGAAAAATCCCTTTAGGACTTTGAGAATGCCCAATCAAAACCTAAAAAGGTCACTTTTTGCCGAGAAAAGTGCCCTTCAGCATTTGGGAAATGGTCCTTCAGGTTTTTTGATTTAGCACTTCTTCCCAAAGGAATTCCTTAAAAATTTTTTCCTTAGATAATTTTTCTCAACCCATTTTCCCATGGGAAATATCTTTATGACTTCACTCAGTGCTTTTTAGAATTTTTTAAGTGCCCTCAGGTTTTTTATATCAAACCATTTTCCAGAGAAAATCCCTTCAGGAAAACTATCTTGGCCACTTCACTTTGAAAAAGATATCCTTCAGAACTTTTGCTTGGTACACTTTTTGAGAGAAAAATTCTTTGGACCTTTTGTTTCAAAGAAAATGTTTGAAAAAATTTCTGATACTTAGCCCAAAATACTTGAAAAAAATCTCCTAAAAGAAATAGGTCTTTAGGTAAATTGTTATGGAATAAAATCCTCGAAAGAATTTAGTCTTTGTATTTTGCTTCAGACATTTTGTCTGAAAGAATTATTATTTTGAAAAACTTTGTCTCGAACAAATTATCTAAAAGAATTCAACACTTAGCCAAAAAAAGGGTCCCAAAAGAAACCATCTTCGCAATGAGAAGGCCAAAAGAATTCCAAAGTAAAGACTTATCCCAAAAGGCTTTGTACTTAGCTTTTCCAAGGTCTATAAGCCCTTCTAGACTTGTTCAAAAAACTATTGTTTGACCTTCAAGATTTATAATTTTGATCAGCTTATTCATCTAGACACGAGCTTGGTATGTGGGCCAAAAATTGGCCAACAAAACCTATTTCTCCATTTGCCTCGAAAGTAATGAATAATCCCTTAATAACTCTGTGGGATATATATAAGCCATAAATAAGTTACTATTATGGGAATAATTTTCTCAAGGATTGCATCCATGTGGTTAAAGGTTGGGGATGCGAGTTATATTTTAAGTAGAGGGTTTGAGGAGTATACATACATACATACATATATATATATATATATATATATATATATATAATGTGAAAAAAATAATAGTTGATGGCCACTACATTATGAGGATATTATATGTGACTCATAGAATTATTGTGATAGTCATGTATATATATTAGGATGTGGTGACGCTTAAGACCATGTTGAAACATTATATATTTATATGATTATGACCTGTGTGTGTGTGTGTGTGTATATATATATATACATATACATATATATATATATACATATATATATATATACATATATATATATATATATATATATATATATACATACATATATATATATATATACATGCATACATGCATACACACACGCATATAACTCATAGAATTATTTTGATAGTCTTGTATATATATATTAGGATGTGGTGATGCTTAAGACCATGTAAAAAACATTATATATTTATATGATTATGACATATATATATATATATATATATATATATATATATATATATATATATATATATATATATATGTCATGATCATATAAATATATATATGTGTGTGTCTTGATAACTTGGTGAATTTTGGTGGCAAGAAGATCAACAACCACACAAATATGTGCAATTTTTTTAAGTTGAGAATTACTAAAGAGTAGTAGTGAAGGGTGAAATTATAGAATTAGATTATATAATATTATAATATATATGCTTATGACTAAGAAGGATTTGAGATCCAATATCAATCTATGGGTTTTTGAGAGAACCATAGTAATCATAATTCCACTTATGGTGGAAGCATAAGTTGATATGTAGACCAAGGAGTGGGAACATGCACACTAGAGGCCAACACTTAGGGTGTTGTGATCTAGGTGTTTGATCTCAATTAGTGTGGGTTTATTTTAGCCTTTATACGACTTATGAGGAGTCATATTTTGTGGTCCCATAACCTATAGGTCCAAAATTCATAACTTGACATAAGTAAGACAAACCAAGACTAATTTGGTAACCCATCCATATTAAATTGAAAGGATCAATTATGGACTAAAGTGCAGTATCACTATTTCATACTGATGTGAATTATTTGTGGTTGTGTTTGTTGAGAAATGGGATTATTTGATTTGTGTAAATGTAATTAAAGTTAATAAAAAGGAAAAAATTATAGTTGGTTTTGGACTAGCATTAGAGGGTGTTACACTCTTTAAGTTTGACAAGTTTGTAACTTTTTGGAACCCTTCATCAATATCAAAAGTTTAGAACTTTGGATTTACTAAGTGGAATAAATGTGCACAGTAGTATGAATCTCTTCTCCTATGATGTAACCATAATTCACCACAACATAACAATAATAAATACAATTTTCAAGGCTAGTGGCATGAGCCCCATTGAGGGTTAAAACTAAATATCCCACACACTCTAAATTAGGCCTAACATAGTTCTATGCATGTTAGTAACCTAACCTATAAGTGAGAGAAGACTCCACCCTCTCTGCTTAAGATGACCAATAAATATTGTATTATCCTTAATACAACATTTTTATAATACAAGAATGCATCCAAAAGGCTAAGATAGATTATGGGAGTTGAATATGATCAATGTGTAGGCTCCTTAACAGGTGTGTACTAGATAAATCAATGTTTGGCTCACTGACTTGGTAGATAAGAGATTCTCAAATGATCTAAATGGCTTGGGATAAATGTACATAGAGGCTCTTTTGAATTCAAATTTGGAAAATTTCACTAATAGGATAATCATAGAAATAATTTAAATCTAACAATCAAGGCATGGGAGATTAATGCAAGGTGGCACAATGGACCCATAAAACACATGACCACTTTTAGTCTACGTCAAAAGTATTAAAACCACTTTCATATTGCATAAAAATTGGTTAGACAACTTTTAGACAAACTAAAAAAATGGTTAACTCTAAAAAAACAAATGAAACAAATATCAAGCTAAACCAAAGGGTGATTGGATGGATCCTGAGGCAAATAAATGATAGATTTGAAGGTGTTCATGGGAAAATGTGAATGATGCAAGACTATGAAGGATCTAATGTTAAGGGAAAGTGTAACCAAAAGAGCTTAACATAAGAAAATGAACCAAATATATTAAGGCATGACAAATACACCAAAAATATATGAATCGTACCAAAATTAGGTGTCTACATAATGCCCCACTTTGATGTGCATGTGTGCATATGTATCAAAGTAAAATAAAAAGAAGTGTGTGCCTAAATAATACCTAAGATGGATTAAGGATGAACCTTATCTTTTCATATAATGAATCATCCACGCTCTAATATCAACAACTGAAATGTTTTTGTAGGCAAACATAAATGCATATAAGTATATAAATGTTTTGATAAATTGGTACTAATGACATTGAATAAATTAAGTGAAACTAGAAAATGAGCAAAGAAAAAAATACATCTATCAGTATTCAAACCATGTTGTCACTTTTAAAACTTGAAACTAAAACTAAAAACTAGTTCTTTGGTTCTTGGAAACTAGCTCTCATTAACCCATGCTCTAGGGTGAAATATGTTTTTTGGCTAGAGAAGACAACATATGATACATGTAATTTATTTAACTTTTATAACACTTGGAACCTGTAACTATTGATAAAGTAAACTAGATATATGCCCCCCTTTTTAGTGAGGGATGTTCTTGCATATTTCTCATCTTAAAAGAAAAGGATTCGATGCACCATGTATAACATAGTTAACAAGAAACATTGTTAAAATCATTGAAAACACATTTGTAGTACATGTATATGAACATAGAAATATGTGATCAAATAATCTCAATAATAATATGTATATCAATATTGATTTGTTGAATCTCAAAACATGGCAAGTGATATGCGTCGATGGTACCCCATAAAGAGGGACAAGTGATAAGCCCTAATGTAACCAGATACCCCAATATGAATAATATTTTTAAATAAATTTACCTAATATAGTAACCACAATGTGACTAAGATGTATGTGATATGAGAAATGTATGATCAATTGACACATTAGTGTATCATGCCCCCAATGAAAACATATAGTCAATACGCTCAATAAGAAGAGGGACAAGTGATATGCCCTAGCATACTTATAAATAAGGACAAATTATATGCTCCAATGTAATTTAAAATAGGGATAAGTGATATGCCCTAATGTGATAATATGCCTTTAAGAGGGTGAGATATAACAATGAAGCATACAACCATAGTATGCCCCAATAGATACATGGTAGAGACCATGAAAACATAGGAAAAAAACATAGTATACCATAAATAGTAGCATGCATGATATAGATCATAACACCAATCATATGATATTACATAATATACTCAATCAATATAACCATGCACAATCATGGAACCACATAGAGTAAATAGAACCATTAAACCATATAAAGTGACCAACTTGTAATAAATTACATGGACACAAAATGATGTGACAACTAGAAAATACTCTATGGTTGACACAAGATAAAACATGATAAGAAACACACAAAAGTAGAAATAATAACAAGCACACACATGCAATCAATCAAGAAATCATAGGGCACATAAGATAATAAGCGTTGTAATGATAATATGAATAAACACAATGTATCCATAGAAAAAAAGATGCAAGATGTAAGATAGAATAAGATATGTATAAGCAAATTTATAAATCTCTACATGATAGTGGAAAGGAGGAATGATATTATTGTGAACCCACAAGAAAAAATTCCCCTAGGGTAGGCATGCCCCTAATAAAAGGATGGCCCTGGGTGTACGTAATATGAAAATGTGAAGTAACTATAAATCCATGATTATATGTAGTTTGTATATTATACATTTAACTCAAGTAATACCCTAAGAAATATGTGTATAGCAGATATATGTAAACCTTTAACAATAGGTAGATAAGAAATGATACGTATCCTTGTGTATCTATGTAACCAACAAAGATAATGACAAAGAAGTTTTTTATTTTAAAAATTTATCATGTATTTTTTTTTATAAGAATAGAACTAAGAAATGAGCAAGTGAAGAGGGAAAAAATTATGAAGGAGAGATCAATCAATCTAGAAACAAGTCATGAGGCTGAGAGACAAACCAAGATGTAAAAGCAATTGGAATAAAGTAAGGATCAAGGAAGACACAAACCAAGGAGCATAAACTATAAGAAACAAGACATAGGATTCATACTAACCTAAAAATTACCTCAAAATTCAATGCATAATAGGGTAGAGAAACTCTCTAAATATATTTGTTGTCATCATTGGAAATTCTTCAGAGGCTTTTGGATTAAGGAAAACAATCAAAGGGGTAGAGGTCAAAGAAAAAAAATAAGCAATATAAACCTAGGGGCTAAAAGAAAGGCAATGAAAATAAGAAACATGAGAGAATAACGTAATAACATAAATGTTAAACCTAGAAAAACATTAAGCAAGGGGAACACGAGGGAAGAAGGAAATCAAAAGCTAAAATGAAATGCGATGAACCTAAAATCCAAATATGATGCTAGAAGAAGGCGCATGAAAATTATGAGAAATAGAAGAAAGAAGGGAACGAAGCTATTTAGAATAGATTATTCCATTGAAGTGCATGAGATTAACTAGCAATGTTAATTGATAATCTCCTCTAAATGTACATAATAAACTACTCATATGGACTATGAATGTGAGGATTCAAATGCATCACTAGAAGTATCTACAATATAATAATGGATTGTATGGTATCCTAAATCACCATCATTAGTAGTATTTAAAAATTGATCATGAGTTGTATGGTAACCTGAATGATCACCAACAGTAAAGTCATCCATATGATGGCCCATAAGATTTGCTTTCTCCTCTTGAAAATAAACACTTTGTTTTGAAGTGGAAACTTCTTGAGGTGTTTCAACTTGAACACATGTAATAGGTTATGATAAAAATATATTGTGACATGGATGAGTATGTATTGTAACTCTACATGTCTTCTTTAAGGTTATATGGTTTGTTTTTTAGGAAGCACTTTAGGTATAGCCTCATGTTGTTATTGTATAGATTCCTCATAAAATGTGCCTTAAATAGTAAACACTTTGTTATCATGTGAAAACTTGAGAGATTAGTGTAATTTGGATGGGATAGTTCTAATTTGATTAAGCCATAGGCATATAAATAATATATCATGTATCTCGTTAGCTGTAAATACATGAAACTATAATAAAAAGTGTATTTGGACCTACAATGATAGTAATGAGATACCTCTGAGAGGTCTCTGTGTGAGACCATCATAATATTTAAGAACTATGGTTTTACTAAGTAATTCTTATTGAGTGTACCCTCTTCTAATAAATTACATTATATGTATGTTTAAGTTAGACCCAATGTCAATAATAATGTCATGTGTAATATTAGGATGTGAATCAATAAAATCATGTATCAATAATGGACCATTGTTCAAATCATTTATGGAATTTCATGGTCATAAAATATAATAGATGGAACCTGTTTTTGTGCACCTATAACCACACCTATGAAACCATATAGGATATGAGCATTGAAAACCATTGGTTGTTGTAGAGGTATGTCCATGTGAATATTTTATTGTTTTAGTATCATGATTCATAAATGGATTTTTAAATATTTTCAAATGTTGATTTGGTGGAGAAACTAATTAATTCAATGTACTATTATGTCCTTCCACTTGAATGACATCATTATTTATTAGATCTTGTATCTTATGTTTCAATGGAAAAGATCCACCAATATTATGTGTCTAAGATTTGTGGCATTCAAAATATGCATTCACATCAAAATATTTAAGTAAAGGTAAAGATATCATGTTGTATTCAAGATATTTTATAAGTACTTGGTGAGGACTCTTGGATAACCTAGTAAATTGTTTATGCTTTGAGAATGAAGTGCAATCATGCTAGGTGGTTGTGATATTATCTTTAATATATTTTTTACCTCATTCTTAGCTTGAAAAGTAGGTGCATCATTAGCTTTAGCCTTGAATGTTGATTTACCTTGATATTTGGGGCCAATAGAAGTAGGGGCATTACACCCATTTTTAATCATGTTGGCCTCTAAATTTTTGATTTCACAGTTGCATATGAAAAAATACATAAAAATATGGACTTTATTTTTGATAAGTTAAAGCAAAATATTAAAGAAAATACTTTATAACTCGCTATTAGGTGGTTGGTAAGACATATTTATAAGCATAATTTTAAATTTAATCATGTACCCACTAATAGGCCCATTAGGTCCTTGTTTAAGTTGTGAAAATGTGACCTTTTGACTAATGTTCACATAAAAATGAGGTAAGAATCTATCGGAAAAATCACTAAAATGATGCATGAAAGTTGATGGTTGAGTGTAAAAGTAATCAAAGGCATAGTTCTTGAGACCACTGGGAAATAACTAAGTAAAAAATAAATGGTTTTACACAAGGTCAAAATATGAAGCATAAAAATATCTAATATGATGTGAAGGATTAATCTTTTCGTTGAATACTTCAAAATTTAGACACAATGAAATCAAAAGAAAAATTGTAGATATGGGCCTCATGAGCTAATGGGTTGTGTAATATCTCATGATAAGTGACTATATGGCTAGGTATTTGAGATCCTTTAGAAATTTGTTATATTTGTACTTGTATATCTTGAATAATTTGTTGAATCAATGCATTTTTTGATATAGTAATAGGTGTAGAAGCCAAAGTAGTAATAATGCATGTAGGAATATATGATCAAATGTTTTGACCAATATCATGACCAAACTATGTCGCTTGATAATCAAGGTGAGAAGGTTTGGAAATAATAGGAGGTACAAAAAAAGTAATAAGCCATGAAAGAATAGTCATAATAACCTTGGTGGAAGTAGTAAGTGGAGGCACAAAATTGCAACAATAGGAGCACTAGCCTCTTGATGTAATGTAGAAGGAGAGCCTCTAGTAGGTGAAATAGAAACATTCAAATATTTATTTGTAAAATGTTCATTCTTGGGTGTTGATTATTTATCCAAACTCAATTTATTTTATTCATCTCTAACAACACAAATCATAAAATCAATATCTTTAGTATATGATGAAAGATAATTCTCAAAGCAAGCAAAGTCATGTTTATCAATAGCAGTAAGTTTTGAATGTTAGTGAATAGTTAGTGCTCATATTAATTTGTATGTCATTATATGAATAATTATGTGCATAAGAATTAATTATTATGTATAGTCATTTTGTTAGTTATATTTGGTAGTAATTGGTTATCAGAATATTGTTATAAACAATATTACGATAATATATTAGAATATATTATTGTTTAGAAATATTATTATGAGTTATAATAATATATAGTATATAGAGTTTGTATAATAAAAGAGATTTGGGTGAGAGATTAATTCAAAAATAATCTCCATGAATATAGGAATGATGTTCCTAAATATATGTGTAAACTCCTAAATGTTTTAAAATCAGAGTGTCTGCAATAATAATACAGTGTGTTTAAAATAATTGCAAGATTGCTTGTGTTATGCTTCCACATTTTTTTGTGTTAGAATATAATATACACCATCATCTGGTATCATAGTGGCTATAAAGTCCTGGGACATTATATGCGGCAAAGCCATTACTAGTTCTTGATTGCCCCAACTCATGAGAAATTTTGTTGATGAAAGCATCTATGTAAATTATAGGTTAAATATATATGTTCAATTTTAATTAGTTGATTCATAATATAACATCTATCTCCTTGGTGTATTACTGATTGAGGAGGATCTTACCATCATGTATTTGTTACTAGTTTACAGATCATATCTTGCATTGTTCTTTTCTTAATTTCGTGTACCTAAAGATGCAGCCATGAGAAGATAAGCCTCAAATGAAATGAGCTACAACCATTGTTCAAATATTTTATATGCGTCATTCAAATCACAATTTATCCATGCATCAAGGAATAAATATAGTTTTGTGTTGATCTATGCAGTCTGTACATATGACTGCTCCTGTGCAGTTCGCATAGCTATCAAGAATTATTTTGTTTAGTCTAAAATTTTCAACAAAAAGTGGAATTGGTAGATGTATTATGTGATTATTACTAGTTGTGTTCAACTACCACTCAATCAATTTTCATTATATCAAACACTTTCCATGCTGGGTATACTCATTGGGCATTATGAAGTATTGTTTTTGTGTATTTAACTCTTGGCCTCATTGCTACATAAAATCATTATTTTTGATCTGTGTATTTCAAGGATCCACAACACCACATTTATACAACCATTTAAGTCCTAACTTGTCATTTATCTCTATTGACTACTTTTGGGATCTTCCCTATCACTTTCTGATCACAAAAAAAATTTGGGTGACACTTTGTATCTGCCACATCCTTTTGGTGTCAACTCTTCGCTAGCCCATGACACCTCTCTTCTTTGGAAAATCGATGGTATCTTTTAAATGATTTGTAAATGGTGACTTAGTATGTTTTATAGGTTCATATATATTTTTTGAGTTGATGGTCTTGTAATAATAAGTCTTTACTTTGAGTGTAATGTCTTTTGTCTAATTTTAATAGTGTATGTGGTGGTATAAATCATAGTCATACGTAAAGCATTTTTTATGAGTATTATCAAGTTTAATGTAAGGTGCGTCAAAAGAGTTAGATTCATTTTTTTATGTCATCATATTAAGAGTCATTTAAAATAAAAATAAAAATAGACGCATTATCACTTCTATGTTACATCCAAATTATGGGGGAGACTTTTCCTCAAAAATTTAATGCATCTGAGCTTCAAATTTTCATCAGGTGAGTAAGTTGTGACCTACTAGAGGCTGGAGGATACTGGAGGATAGAGACTTTTTATGCCTCTCATTAGCCACTAATGAAAGGGTGCTTTTTGTAATAGTCACACACACATTTATTATTATTATTATCAACATTTATATGTGTGATGAATAAGAGGTATATTTCCCTATTTTTATCACATAAGGCACTACATAAAAAAATGTTTATAAGAAACAAGAATGTGGTAACAATTAGGAGAGCAACTACTGCAAAGATCCCATGAATACCTTACTTCTTTATGGGTATGATCCACTAGTAACATGTACACATGGTCACATTAAGTAAATGTGGGATGCATTCCTTTACATAGTAGTGGTATGTAGTGGCATACAATTCTATTCTTTCCAATTCTTGAAGGCATGAGTGAAATTTGAATAGATGGTGTTCCCATTGTGGTTCCCACACTATTAGGTTGATGTGTTCCCTCAGTGAATGGTTGATGGTAAATGTTCCTATTCTAAGTTCCCACACTAATTCAATTAATGTGTTCTCGATAGTGAATGGTAGATAAGAAGTTGATGTGTTCCTTCATTACTTTTATTAAGTATTGTGAAACACAAATTACCATGTAAGGCCTAAGGGGGGCAATGTTAGGGAATAGTTAGTTCTTATAGTAATTTCTATGTCATAATATGAATAATTACATGAGTAAGAATTCATTATTATGTACAATCAATTAATCAATTTATTAGTTATATTTGATAGTAATTGGTTATCAAAATATTTTTATAAATAATATTACGATAATATATTAGAATATGTTATTGTTTATATATATATATATATATATATATATATATAATGCATTATAACAATATATCATATATAGATTTTGTATAATTAGAGAGATTTGGGTGAGAGATTAATGGAGAAATAATCTCCATGAATATAGGAATGATGTTCCTATATATGTAAACTCTTGAATGTTTTAGAATCAGAGTGTGTGCAATAATGATATAGTGTGTTTAAAATAATTGCAAGATTGTCTGTGTTATGATTCCATATTTTCTATGTTAGACTCTGATATACACCATCATTGAAAAATAACAATCATTAGAAGCATTGGCATTAGCATCACAAACATTATCATGTTTAATATATGCATTTTCATCACTCAAATAATTTGCTTCATCATCAAGACTATAATAAGGAGCAATATCATAAATATTAACCATTTTATTTTTTAAATAAGCAAGAGTATCAAGCAAAGGATTTTGTACCAAATAAATATTTACACCACTTAACCTAGCACTTCACGTGGTAGGTATTGTAAATCTACCTTTCTTAATTGACATAAAATGTAAATATATAGAATATAAATGAAGCTATGGTTAATGATATTAAAATACTAAAGAAACCTATAAAAGTTAAATTTGAAAAAACCACAATAGTAAACCCTAGAGGGAAAATAAAACATGAAACCCTAAAGTTGATACGTTTGAAAAATGGTAGGATTCAAAAAAATGTTTTACAAAATGGATATGTAAGTGTTTATAGCACTATGTCAATCTTGTAAAATAGTTATATGAGATAAATCATCTAAATACAATTAATATAGTAAATAAGACTTAGGTGTTGATAGGAAATGGATAATTTAAACTAGGTACCTTGAAATGGTAAAGAGATGGATACCTAAATATTACTTACCTAAGTTCTAAAAATGATCGAGATGCTAGAAAACAAATTATGGAATAGTGTAAAAGATCTCCCAAAAATCCTATTATGTTTTTTGATGATACCAATTTTGTACATGCTTTGAAAGTGGCAGTGACAAGTTTTAAAAATTATAGAAAGTGAAAGCATGGGTTAAAAGTGGAAACCTACTATGAATATGGCTATTTGAGTCCAATAGGTTTAAAACTTTATAATACCCTTCATTAGCAGTAGAAATCCATAATCGTGTCTTGTCCAAGTTGAGTTAATAAACATAGTCATCTAAATCTCTTTTCCAATCTAGTTTTACATGATATGAACAACTAAATAAAATGTGTAAGGTTAGTGGCCCATGATCCATTGAGGGTCGAAACTACATATCTCACATGCTCAAAATCAAGGCTCAATAATTTTATGCATGTGAGTCACCCAACCCAAGTGAGAAAATAATCCATATTCTCTCCCTAATAAAAGTAATAAATAATATATGTTCCTTGATTTAATCTTATTTTGGTACAAGTACACATCTAAAAGACTTAGATGATGAGGGTAAGAGTACGATCAATATGCAGGCTCCTTGATAAAAGTGCAATAGATAGGATCAATATGTAACTCAATAAATTGGTAGATAAGATATTCATGGATTATTTAAGTGGATTAAGGTACATACATATATATATATAGGCTCATTTGAATTCAAATTAGAACACATTCACACATAGGTCGACCATGGAAATGAGTGAATCTTGAAAATGAAGGCACGAGAAATCAGCACATGGTAACATAATAAACCCACAAAAACATGACCAATTTTGAACTACACTGAAATTGGCCAGACCACTTTCAGACTAATTATAGAAATGATAAACTCAAAAAAGACCATGAAACATAGATCGAGTTTAACTAAAGAATGGTTGGATGGATCCTGAGCAAATAATTGACAAATATAAAGGTGTTCATCGGAAAATACAGATGACACAATACTATGAAGCATATAATGTTAGGGGAAAGTGTATCAAGAGGATCCTAAATTAAGAAAATGAATCAAATGTACCAAGGCATGACAAAGACATCATAATTACATGACTTGTACGAATATTAGGTGTCCACACAAACATTCTTAACTCATCCTCAAAAGTGGTAATATATGTGGAGGATCACAATAGAGGAATATTAAACATGGGAATAGTGGGTGTGCATGAGATAAGGTTTTGGGATGCGAATGAGAGGTGGAATGAGTTGTAAGGATTAAGACAATGAGTTGATAGGTGTGTGTCTAAGCTTGAGGATGGTCATAAGTAGGAAGGGTGTTTATGACAATGGAAAGGATTTCCATTTATTAGATAAGCTTCAATACTCTAATTTCATGAGAGACAATCTTGGAAATGCATGCCCATAATAGTTGAAGACATATAAAATATTTTACACATGATTGTGTGTAGTAGGCAGAATGTGTAGTGCCTCCTTCAACTGATCCTCTCTATCTTATGAGATCGACAATATGGTAGTGGATAACATTGTCATGGTAGATAAAAAATGCTATGGAAATGTTATCCAAAACCTAAAATAACCAAAGGCCATGAGAGTAAAGTGACTACATTATTTAAATTTTTGTTACTTTTTTGAATAGGTGAAATGAAAGTGACATGAATATGACACAAGACAATTTTTCAATTCTTTTAATAAAATATCCTGAAGTGCTAATCAAAATTTGTGTTGACTTTGGCAATGCAAGATGGACCCAAAATTAGTGCAAATCCCAATGATCACATTGACTTTGGTGACACAAATGTCACCCAAAATCAATGCAAAGTTGATGTGACAAAAAAGGTCTAATTACATTGATTTTGGGTCAATTTTACATTGCCAAAGTCAACACAAATTTCTCAAAACTTGGGTACAAAAAATAATCAAAATTGTGAATTTTCAATACAAAATTGGTTTTGTAATCAATGCAAATCGGCACTATGGCCATGTGAAATTGACATTATGGGAGATATTAAATTCTTGTTAGGAATGAAAAATTACAAAAAGTGTACTAGTGTGCCTTCATCCCTGTGCATATGTGTGACATGAATGTGAAGTGTCTGCTTTATTTTTAAAATAGATACAATGTAGACAATATTTTAATCAAATAAAGAAATGAATAATGTTAAATAAATGGAAAAATAAATAACTTATAGTGCACTCATAAATCAAATTCAATGTCTTGAAGTGATGGGAGAAAGTGTGGTAACATGCTCAAAATTTATAAAACCAATGTAATGGCACCAATTATAAAAAAATAGATTAAAAAAAGTTTAGAAACATTTCAAATACTCTTTCTATGAAAAATGTTGTATATTAACATATTATGTAAAAATAAATTTTATTTTCATAAATATATGCTTTAAAATTAAGGTGCCATTTTTACTAGTCAACGTAAAGTGTCATTGTTCCATGTTGTTTCCCCATCATAGTATTTCATTTTAAGTCATATCATACCATAGCAAGTTTATTTTATATAAACTATATTATTACATAAAATAGTAAAATCATTTGGATCATGAAGTTTTATACCATCATTACCACTAATTAAAGGTTTTGTTTTATTAAAGTAAGCATATTCATTCACATAAAAGGAAAATCTAGATTTATAATAGCATGCATGTAAATAAACATTACCTCCCAAAGATTTTTTTATGGTTTCAATGTTAGAAAAGGTATCCACATGTAATGTCTCATGCTATGTATTGACAATAATCATTTATGAAAAAAACATTTCTAAGCTCAGCTTGTGTCCTATGCATATAATAAAACATGCACACCTTAGCATATTTATCAATTTTATGTGAAGAAACAAATGTATAAGCATGTTCATGCTGACTACTATCAATATTTCCATTGTATTTAGCACTTAAAAAATCCAATATCCACATCAAAAGGTATGATGTTAATTTTGACACTTGAGCATTTGCACATCTATACTTCAAATCCTCACGTAAAATGTTATGTAACTCATCATGCATGTGTGGAGAAGATATAATATTATTAAAACCAATTCTTTGTGTAAATTTGGATGAATAATGAGACTATTGGGTTCTCTTATACTTTGTTCTTTTTTACTGATCCCTTTGTCTTTGTAACCCATATTTTACATAAACTCAAATCCAATTATGTATTTCTATAGATGACTTTGTGTGAGATTAACATTTTTATCTTTTTTAAAATAATATTGGCATGGCTTTGATTTTTGAAAATCAAAGTCCATCTTTCCATAATCTCTAAGACCTAGATATAAAGTGTATGTAATAAAAAATGCATCATGTCTATATATCGATCTTGGCTAGGAGAAGATAGAGAATACCTACACTTCTGATTGGGAATACACTTATTAAGCAGGAGCATGACCAATATGGGGATCTGTTAGACCCAATTAGGGGATCACTTGTCACACCATATCATACTAGGAAGGGTTCTAAAGCTTACAGTCTAACACAATCACACAACAACCCTAATGGAGTCCTAAGGTTTAAAACATTCAATTATTCTAATAACAAGAAAGTGAATCTAATCTAGTGCACACTAAAGCTTGTGGCATAAAGTGGGGGTTAAAAATAATAAAACAACGAAACTAAACCTGTATTAGAAGACATATACTCATGTCAATGTATACAAAATCCTAATACATGGGAGAATAATACAAATGCATTTTATATCTACTCTTACATAGGAGAAATAAAGTTAGAAATACTTACCATTGAATATGAACCCTTTGAGCTTCAATCTCTCCCTTGGCCAAGGTGCTTCGTAAGAGATTGTTGTGGTATGTAAGGATAATGAAGATAAATCAGCTCTAGGCTACATAACCTATCTAAGCATCTAAAAGATTTATCCACAAGACAAGATCTATATCTCCAAAGAAATTATAGAACTGTAAGCTTTATTCCTCAAGTAGAATGGTCAATAATAAGATGTTCATTCACACTTCTTCACTAATAATTCTTCTCTTATGAAGCGGTGGAAAATGAACTTGTATATATAGGTAGATCTTGCCCTAAATCCTCCTAGAAATGTTAGCTGTATAAGGTCAACCTAGTCGACCCAATGTGTTTTCAAGGATAATTCACTAGGTATGAGCTAGGTCAGTCGAAAGGCTAACAAGCTCAGAAAGTGAAAAATATCCCTAAATTGTACTAGGTCGACCTAGTCAACTTAGTACAACTGATTGACCAAAAGGAAATTAAGGCAAGAAAAGGAGGATGGAAGAGGAAAATTATTGGAATGGGTTAGATTGAGAAGAATAATCTTAGGGTTAATGGTTTTAGGAGACAAGTGTGTAGATGGCAAGTGGCAAAAAGGACAACAATCTTACGAAGCACCAATAGTCTACCCACCCCTTTCCTACTGCACCCCTTAAAGAATACACTCAGAGAGATTTAGACTTGATACATTCCTATAAGATACAAAGTGTAAGTAATCAATAAAAGTTTGATAATATTATGTGTATACATATGCCCCACTTGAAGGTCATCACGTGTCACATAAGTGCAACACAGGATGGTGCTTCGAGTTAAAACATGATAGCACACAACACTGATGTTAAGTAAAGTGCAATAAGTAATAAATAAGATAAAAGAAAGGATAAAATTGAAAAATTAATACCTTTAACTTACCTTAGTGTTGTAGATAAAGAAGTAGACTGTAAGAAATGTGAAGGTGTCCAATGTAAAGAACACTAGATGAACTTGTAGAAGTTAGTGAAAAAAATAGCCAAAAATCATAATTTTTAGAAGATAAGCATATGGTAGTGGAAAGGATTCTCTACATCATAATTAATCTAATGCATTTTATAGTCTACAAAATGGATGATTAGAAACAAAGATATAAGAAAAATAAGGAATCTGTAGGACAATAATTGAAGAATTTGAATTTTAAAAAGTGATTTAAAATAGGGGAAAAGGCAAGTTGTTTGTTATTTTAACTTGTGAGAGAGGGAAAAAAGAGCTTTAGAGACAAAAATGAGCTAGGATGGCGAGAAGATGATAGGCTAGACAAGGAGAGGATCTAGAGGCTGCAACAGGTGCACTACAAGTATGCAACTAAGAATCTCAAACCAGTTTTTGAAATTTATATTAAATTAAGTGAATTTTCACTAATTTTAAATTTTAAGCATTTTTAAATGTTAGAATGAGTCAAAATTAGATTCTAGGTTTAGAAAATAGGAAGATGGGAAATGATATTAGAGGATTTAGGAATAAATCAAGAAAATTGCACTTTTTTAGGAAAATGCAAGGGGTCAACAAGCAAAAAGCACTAGGTCAACCCAGTCGATCTAGTAGGCTGGAAAAGGGTAGAATCCACAGTGTCGACCCATTAGGTATGGGTCGACCCTATACATTCTGCAAGTTAATGGCCTAGTTTGGAGTTACTAAGTGGTTTAAAAGGCACAGAGTGGAAACTCAACACTAGGGAGGGAAAGAGAAGGGGGTTGACTTAGATTTTTGAGTCAACTAGATGAAAAGAGAGGAAAATTTTGGTCAAACTAGTTTGACCAAAGAGCCATAATGATGTAGAAAAGCAGGTAAAAGGCCCAAAGAGGGATAAAATGACATAAAATGACTAAGGTCAAGAAGGATCAATTAGGCTAAAAGTAAGCTAAAATAATAAGATAAAGTAATGTAGGCTTATTTTTTTGTTAAAATGTAAAAAGAATTATTATGACCATACATGACATGGAGGAACTGATACTTCCTTTCTTATTTCTTGGGTGTAGGGATGATGGAGATTTCAGAGACTTGTAGACATGACATGGTTACTAAAATTTTTAGATAGGTTATCAAAGGGAGATAGGGCTAGACTAATATCTATAGGTCTATGTAGGATAGCAAAGATGTGTTGGATCCCCCTTAGTGTTGGTTTTTTAGTCATGTTCCTCAGTTGTTGAGAATGATTGACTAACACCTTCAGATGGGAGGTGGATGGGGATACATTAGAGGTGGATATCATGCTAGAGGATGTTCATGTCATCTTGGGGATACCTATAGTAGGATCATAGGTGACCACAAGGATACCAGATAACCTAAAGGAGAGGAGAGCCTTATCCATGTGGGATATAGGCTCAAAGATGATATTACTAGGTAGGAGAGTGAGTATGTTTTATGTCTATACATCATAAATTTTGGACATCCAAAAATCTGTGATAGGCTTTATGACAAAGTGGGTGCTAAGTCACAAGTTAGATGGCAAGGTACCAATGTTCATGGTAGCCTTGAGTAAGATGATCTTGAAGGAGTGAGTTATATATGACTTGGGATCTATCATCTAGGTTTATCTAGTACATGATATGTATAAGATGCTATTCAAATGGTAGAGGACCTTAATACCAATCATATTATTGATAGCTTGGATATATGAGAGGTTTATTATATATTGATTGATTGGGTTACCTTGTACAGTTGATGATAGGTCACCTTGAGTACAGAGATGGAGAAAAGACTAGGTAGCATGGTCCATGCCCCACATATCAACACTACAGTTAGTAAGATGTGTAGGCATATTGTGGCAGCCATACAATCACATAGTAGTTACATGGGTGAGCTAGGACATAATTACACCAGTGATAATGAGGATAGAGGTGGTCAAACAATATTTTTTATGGAGAAAGCCACATTCAGGGGCATGGGTGTGAGGGTAGATGGGCCTACATCATCTAGCAACACTAATATTAATACTTGAGTAGTGAGATCAACATGTGAGGGAGCCATGGGGGAGGAGAGGACTAGGGCCACTAGTGGTAAGGTTGATACTAAGGCCATGTCGAGAGCAACCATGGACTAGTCAAACATGATGAGTTGATCAGGAGGATAGGGATGCAAATGTAGAGATACCAAGTCTACCACCACCATCTCCTTAGCAAGATGAGTATTAGCCACTAAGGACATGATGTTGATGGAGGTAAGAGGAATAGGAGAGAGTAGAGACTATTGCCATCTTGGATGACCCCATAGGTAAGCTAGTGGAGATGATAGAGAGACCACTCAAACATAAGCTGAGATGGACATGAGCCATGATAACTAGGTTTAATCTGAGGAGGTGACCTATAGAGGAGGTGCTAAGAGGCTATGTATATGGGGAGATTGTATTAGGTAGTTATATAGATGGTGAGACCATAGTAACCAAGACAGAGACAAGTAAAAATATGATTGAATATTATTACTTAAATGTTTATTTAGAAGTAGATATAGATAGATATTTTGAGATATGATAGTGATCTAATATCCATCTTGTGGTATTTTATATGTGTAGCTGAGGATGATGAGGAGAAATGGGGGTCCCTGATGAGGGAAACACTCCATTACATCCTAGATGAGAATCTATATCCATATGACCCCATGACACTAGAGGATTAGAGTGTACCATCTATTCTAGCTCAGGTGAGCTAGTTCATATTAGTTGGAGAGGCAGTGAGATAGATACGAGTACAAAGAGAGAGGATTTAGCCACTAGTAGCAATCGGTGCAAGTGAGCTACAAGTATGATAGGCCCTATTATATGAGAGAGATGTGCATCTAGATATAATACAAGGACTCAACAGGTAACATGGTTAGGCCATTAGATAGATAGGATGGAGCCTAGCCATAGAGCAAGAGCATTGTATATGGTTTGTACCTGTTATATAAAACTCATGAATATATATATATATATATATATATATATATATATATATATATTCATGATTTTTATATAACAGGTACAAACCAAATACAATGCTCTTGCTCTATGGTATATATATGATGGATCATTTTGGCATATTGTTATTTAGATGTGTATGTTGTCATTATGGGTTATTCTAGTTTTTCATTATGGTTGAGGATGTGGATGATTTGGATATATTTATTTCTCATCACATGTATTTAGCTTTATTTTATATGCTATAGGAAATATATGTGATGTGGTTTCTTTTCTAGCATAATGAAAACCACATGCATGGTTAACAAGAAACAAGCAAAAAAGACTTAGACAAATATAATCAATTAAAAAAAAATGTACTACACTCTATTTCAAGATGGGAAATGTGTAATAAAAATAATTGACTAAGTATAAAGAACCAAGAAATAAAAAAACAAGATGGTAAAAAGGAATTTGTTTTTAAACCAATGTGAAAGATTTTTGCACCAAATTAAAACAAGTAAAATCATACTAATATCGCATTGGGAAGTATGAAAATAATGTAATGAAATGGAAGGTATGAAAAAGGGAAAAAATGGTAATAAAAATTAATTAATTAAGTCAATCAATCATACTAAATCATGCTAGGAAGTATGAAAGATAAATAAAATTGTAAAAGTCTGGTCTTAAATTGATCACACTAATTCAAACTGGGAAGTATGTCAAATTCAAGAAATGGTTGTAATATTACATGCACTCAAAAAATAAGAAGATAAAAAGGTGAAATAATCATAAAACATACTAAATCAAGATGAGAAGCATGTAAAATGACATGTAATTTTATAATCGATCGAATCTTATCTCAAATTTGACACATGTAATTTGGATGGTGACTTGGGTATCGGAATTTTTTTGTGAGAATGGTCGGGTCCTATCCATAGTCTTAAACTACAACTTGATAAAGAGAAACCATTGGGGTGGAATAAATAGAAATATTAGGTAATAAAAGGATGTGGGTAATAGGAAGGAAAAGATGGTAATTTATGAGGAATGTCAGGTCCTATCCACGGTCTTACAAAGTAACTCATAAATGAAATCCCAAGAGAAGTGATCAATAGCCAAAATAATATTTCTCAAGAGGAAATATAAGGGATATAAGGAGTGAAAAAAGGAGTATAAAAGAAAGACTTAGGTGTCTTATGAGAAGACCTTAGGAGGCAAGAGGCATACTAAGGACATGAGAAGACACTAAGTGACTAGTGGTCGTCTATGTACAAAGAAAACTTGTTTGCTATAGACACAAAGATTTGTAGGAAAATAAGTGTGCTACTAAGATCAAATCATGAAGGTATTTTAGTACAAGGAAAATTAAAATGGACCTACCTTCCCATGATGTGTTCCCCATTCTTTAAGACCCCTGACAGAGCTGTTGGTCTACTTCGAAGATTGGGTACTTGCGTGAGAAAGTAGGTAGCACTAAAATATTTTTTTATTCTCCTCTTATAATATACTATCCTATCACATCCCAAAATACCTTGGCTCTATCATGAGGCTAATTTTGGAGTTCAAGCTTTGAATAGAATAAGGAGATGTTCTTTGAATCACGTCTTTTAGTGTGACTAGACTTTTAAGAATATTTTTGTCTTTTGATATCATTACCTTTTATTTAAATGATTTGGATTTTAACTTTATTTTGAATTATTTTTAAGATTCCTCCTCCATATGGATTTAGAATGACCAATCATGAGAGAGATAGTGACACACATGAATGAGTTGTAGGCTAAGGCTAAAGGAAGCTAAGTAACCAAAGACAAATACTGACTAGGACACTTAGGCTTGGCAATGAACTAGAATGTTATCTCAAGTCTCAATCGTGTATATGATTAGTTTGTGGAAAAGGGAAGAGGTAAAAAGAGATCCAAAGTGGACCAGTAAAAGGAATGTATAATGAGATAGATTGTTTGCTAACTGATCACATGGTAAAGGGAGATAATATCCAAAGGGAACAGGGTTTCTTTAACCAAATCACCACGATAAATTATCTGTGAAAAAGAGGGATAAGAAAGAAAAACAATCATAAAGATACAAGAAAGAGAGTTTTGAGAAAAAATCCAAGGAAAAAAGGAAAGCAATGATAAATAAAAGATAATCATATGTGAATATAAATGATAATATAAGCAAGATATAATACAAGTAAGATCATGATATAAGATAAGCAAAAATTTGACATAGTGTCAAATGATATAATAGATAAAAATAATATAAGATTGGAGCACACATCAAATACAAATCAAAATGTGAAATAACCATGCATGTGCTCATAAATATGTCCACACACATTATCTAAGACATCAGATAAATATCTATGAAGTTGTATATGCATTGTTGCTAAAGTTTTAGCAATCTTTAATGGATACTAGAAAATACTTATTTTATAATATCCTCCATAGAAAAATTAGGAATGCTCAAAGGATTTTGATGAGGAGGAACATTAGGCAAAGGATGGTTAGGAGAATGCATAGGAGCAGGATCTACTGGAGATGCAGGAATCACCGATGGGGAAGGATCCATGGGTGAAAGATTCATAGGTGGAGAAGGATCCATAGGTGAAGGAAGGTCCATAGATGATGGAATCCCATATGGAGGCACAAAAGGTGGTGAAGGGACCATAAAAGGTGATGGAACCATAGGAGGTGGATCCATGGGAGAAGAAGGAAAATCCTTCTTGTGGGAATGACCTATGGTAGTAATAGAAGAAGGTCTAGGAATGGCTATAAGATCATATTTGAGATGTTATTGAAGGATGCGATAATGATTAGTGTGATGGGTGCCACATAGATTCCATAGATAATATACCTCACCATACTTAGGCATGTACTCAAGAAGCATCTTCAGGGAAGGTATAGATTTGTCTGATAATGGGGAAGAAGGATGCAAGGTACCAATATATTGTTGAAACTTGTGACAATGGGTGGAAGAATGATTATTTGTCTCATGGAAGAAACATATATGCTTGTGAGTGGTATTAGTAGAAGCAATCATGAAAGGAGGTATAATAGGAGTGGAAAAATATGGAGAACACTCATCAGCCCATTTGGTGGGTAGAGGAGCCATCTTAGGCAAGGGAAGCAAACCATCACCAAGAGAGGGTGATGATGAAGAAAGAATGGAACTAGGCTCAACCTAAGGAGTGATAGTATCAAAAATAGGGGTAGGATCAATATCAGTAGGATTGGAATAAGATTAAATATAGAAAGATCAGTAAGAGGCTTGACTATAGTAGGCTCTACTGAGGGAGGAGTGGGATCTACAGAAGGTCTAAGGAGAATTGCAAGAACCTTAGGGGTAAACCAACTATGAGGGTTAGGGTACCTATAAAAATGGTAAGGATCGATCATAGCATGATCTATGAGCATAGTCCTACATGGATCCTCAGAAACTAGAGGTGTCAGTGCCATCTCTACCTTACGATAAAGGGGAAAAATGCAAAAAATAAGAATTATAAGTGAAGGAAAATGATGAGATGTATGGAAAGACTCAAGTAAAGAAGAACAATAATAAAAAATCTTGGCATCACAGGCATGTACAATACTACCTAATAATGGATCATATAAGGAATAACCATCATCATAATCTAGGGTGTAAATATTAATGACACAGGTAGGGATAACCTTGTCATTAGGTGAAACATGGTGAATAAAATGCCTAGTCTTGGTCAAGACTATGAGAATGTCATTGTAAGGAGAATTGTGATAATGAGGTTACAAGGAATCAGGAAGTTATGAGTTGAGATGAGGTGAGAGATTGGAAGTTTTTATCTTTATGTTAATCTCATTGGGCTCATCATCATCAAAATATACGAGATTAGGAATGTTACCAATGAGCTTAGGATGCCCTTTGTAACCTTGGGTTGAGTTAACAAAAAAGTTAAGATGCTGAGACTCTTGAAATGGAACACTAGGAAAAGGCTCAAGAGTAAGAATTTTGAAGACACCATGATTTTAGAAGTGTTCAAAATTCTAAGGGTTAGTGTCACCCTGAATCCTATAAATGACTCCATTATGATGGAATTTAATGCATTAGAAAGCAGAGGAAGCAATATCTCTCATGCAGTGAGTCCATAGCCTACCAAGAAAGATGTTATAAGAAAGAGGGAAGTTAAAGATCATCACCTTCACAAAAATAGTGATAGGTGGGATGGTAATGGGAAGACACACATAACCAAGGGAAGGTATTTGCCTTCTATCGTATCCTTGGTAGGTATTGTATGTAGACTTGAGATTGTATTCAGAATATCAAAGGGTTTTAATGAAATCAAGAGAGGTAACATAGATGACAAAACCCTCATCAATTAATGCATGCTGGACTTGGATATCACCTATTTAGATGTTAATAAATAAGGGAAGATCATTCACATGAAGTAGAATCTCATCAAGAATCATAGAATCTATGGGAAATTTTAAAGAAAGAGAAGTGTCTAAGGTTTCATCAACATTGATAGACATCTCTTCACATTATTTTAATATACTATCTTTAGATCCAAATAAATCTACCTCCCATCCTACTAGGGGAGGATGAAGGACATTCATTTCAAATAATAGCTACATGAGATGGTTTTTATGATGTGGGGAAGTCCTCATGAGTTCAAGGGATGAAATTTGGGATGGGATATTAGTGAGCTCCATAATGGGATCCCACTCATCATAGCCCATAAGAAGGTTGTTAGATATAGGTGTGTAATGGTTAAGGAGGTCCCCGAAAGGAGGAGTCAAAGTACATTGGATTTTTTGTTGATATGAAGGAGAAGGTTTGGGACAAGGTTGTAAAGCATGTGGTGATGAAGAAGTTGTTGGTTTAGATTGATTTTGATAATTGGTAGAAGTGTTAGTAGAAACTTGGTTATCATTAGTATTGGAAGATGATGGAATAGTGGTATAAATAAAATGAGAAGTGTTATCCAAAGGGGGATAAAAAATTGGATCATCAAAAGTAATAAGGTCATCTTGCCCCAAATCATTAAAATGAGTTAGAGAATAATCTTGGATAACATTATATGTCTTCTGTGAAGGAGGAGTGTAGATAGGTTAAGGATCAATTAAAGGTACCACCCTTCGCATATTAGTCATGCTAACCACATTCTCTTCATAAATGGGTTTAACAAGACTTTCTACATTTTTGGTGGAAGGAATGGGCTTGTCTTGAGTGTATTGAATTGGTTGATGATTAGGAAGATGATATTTATAGATAGCTAAATGAGCATTGGCTTGATTCAAGGCTTGAGTTTTGTCATGTGATTTATAGTCCTCGAAAGCAATTCCATAAGCTTGTTGATGCTTGCAAATGATGGAATCATGATAAAAATTAGGCCGAAGAAGAAAATACATAGCTAAATAATGAGGTTGTCTACAAGTCTCATGAGAACGAACCCAACTAGCATGAAACCAAAAAAATTTGTTAGGATCATACCAAAATTTCATAGGATGAGTAGGTTCAAGCTCTCATGAAAGAATCTTGGGTAGATGCTAAAGCAATTTAGGTGAGGATAGAGGTTTGTGAATGTTAATGTTATTTGGTGAAGAGAAATGAGGATTAGTATATTGTTGAGAAGAAGAAGTTGGTTCCAAAGAAGGGTTAGGAACAACAACTTGAACATTGTGAATGGTGTCATAAGAATCAGTAACACCATCATTAGTAATATTATGGTTTTTGTTTTTGATTAAGAGACGAGGACCTGCAAAAAGTTGGGGTGGCTCGAATTGATGCATAAGGAAATATTGTCTTTTAGCTTCGTCAATAGCCTCCTACAAAGTGCATGGAGAAAGAGTGTGGAATTGATATTGTCATTTAAGAAATAGATAATTTATAAAGACAAAAAATATTGTCATCTACCATGTTATGTTCACATTTATTTGACAAAGTTTTCCATCTCTTAACAAAGGCTTGAGCGGTTTCATTTTTATTTTGTTTGTAATTAATGAAATGTGTCAAAGTGTTTTTAGGAAGATCATCAGTTTGGAATTCTTACACTAAAGCATTTACTAAGTCTTCCAAACTAGAAATGGAATGAGCTCTAAGTGGATTATACCAATCCAAGGCATCACCCATGAGAGTTTTGGCTAAGATCATGGTAGCAGCAAAGGTGTTTAATTTGACCCAATCTTTGTAAAGATTTAAAAATGTTTTAAGGTGAAGGGTAGGATCGGTTGACCCATTATAATAAATTGTAGGTGTTATACCTCTTATATCAATGTTGGCAATTTGAGTAGTGAGAGGTTCATTTTGTAGATGCTTTATGGTTTTATTGACCAAAGGAGGTTGAGGAATGAAATTGAGTTGAGAATATCAAAGAGGATGAGGGGGAACATTATGGTTATGTGTGTCCCAAACAATTGCTTTTGGATGAGACTGAAGATTAAGAAGATGGTTTTGCATTCTCATAATTTGATTTGTATTATACACTTAAAATGTATTCATTTGATTGAGAGTTTGAAACAAAATTTGATGTGTTTGATTAAAATTATAAGCATTAGAATTGGTATTTATGTTGGTATTAGTGGCTTGGGTACCACTATTAGTGTTGATATGAGCTTGAGAAGAATTATGAAAATGTGAGGCACTAGTGGAAAAAATTTCTTGTGTAGCAAAAGATGGACTAGTGAATGGTTGAGAAGAAGAAGCAGTAGTAGCATGATTTCCTTGGGTATCAAACAATGAATTAGTGGAAGGATTAAGGATAGTGGGTCTTATTAGAGTTCCAATATATGTATAACCTGCTATGTTAGTTGAGATACTAGGCATGGAGGTAGAAGAGGTTAGAGAAGAAGATTTCATGGCATAAGAAAGAGTTAAAATTGAAAGAAGAAGTTGAGAATTAAGGAAAGTGGTACCCAAAAATATAATATTGAATGAATGAGTAGGTGAATGAGGCTCTTATGTTTGACCATTGATCATGAGGTTATAAATGGTAGAAGGATCCTTTCCTTGATGTTGAGGAAATTTAGTAATAAAGAAAAGCATTTTAGGAGTATACTCTAACTCAGGTTGATCCTCTAAGAAAAGAGGAAGATTATGATGCAAAGAGGTATTAGGAGGGGTCCCATAGTTCATTGTGTAAATGGAATTATGAACATTATTATCATCCAAAATGTAGACACTTAAATCTGGCCACCATTGACCTCCAATTAGAGTTTTGACTAATTTCCACCAAAATGCACAATTTGGCCTAAAAACACTAAAACACATTAAATGAGTTGAAATTGATATATTCAAGTGCCAATTTTGGATAGAGTATCATTAAATGGGGCAATACAATTTATGGGCTAGTTAACTTTGATCAGATTATTCTAAGTCAAAATATCAATTTTGCACCTAGGTACTTTGGATTGTTATTTTCTATCAAAATCTATTACACGAGATGTGTGTCTTTGTTATTTTGTGTTGGTAACATCCTAAATGGTAATATGGTTCCAATTCATCTGACATTGACTTCTAATTCTAATCTAGTTAAATTTTGGACCAATAACGAGGCATTCTAATCAATTTGAGTAATTTGTACACAAAGTGCTTAATCATGCTTAAGAACTAATTAAACCAAATTAGAGACTAATTAAGAATTCCATGGAAACTTGTTTGATAATTATTTTTGGAAATGAATATTGAATATCTACATCATCAGGTGACCTCTTTCTTGGAAAGACATCCCTAGGCCATAAATGCCATAAATATCAAGATTCATGCCTCCCATGCCTCATCAAATCCCTCCATGCCTTTTAATTGCTTCTCTATCCCAAATATTGATGAGCCTATTTATCAATTTTAATTGCATAATTAGATTAATCCTTATTCACATATCTCAATCTTGAGATGGATGGTTCAGGTTGATTCTGATCAATCTAAAAAATTTATAAATAGAGAGGACATGAACATCATTTCTAAGCTATTTTGGTGCAAAGTTATAATGCATAAATGATTCCAAAATTTATTAAAATTAGTGTTACCATGCCAAATTTATTTCAAGCCAAGACAAGCCAAAGCCACAAGGTGCCAAAGAGAGATGGAAATAGCCAAGCTTCTATTGATGAAGACTTCATGAGCACAAGTCAAGCAAGCCACTACAAAAAGCATTTCAGAGCATCCAAGGAAGGTAAAATAAGGTTTATTTTACATTTAGTTGTATTTTTTATTCATGTTTGTTAACTAATCTCTCCCTAGCATCTAGGCCTAGAGATGTTATGCTAGTTAGTGTGTTTTTTTAATTTTTTTAATTTTTAAACTAACATGATACAAATCATCTTCTCTTGAGTCAAATTCTTAGTTCACACAAAAGAGGAGCCTTACTCTATCAATGAGACACCCCATTAGTATGTTAGGATCTTAGAGTACAATTGATTGCTTTTGTATAAACAATTAAACATGGAATTGAAACTAGAAGTAATAAGTAACTAGAAATCAAAAACATCAAATAATAGGAGATACAAGAAACAACCAATCTTGTATTAAACTCTTCCAGAAGGAAATACAATGAAGAAATTTCTCTCTCCTCACACCTCATAGATGTACAGTAATTCTCCCTCAAGAGTTCTCTCTCTCTCTCTCTATCAATTACAATCGACTCAATTATTGAATTGTTGTCTAGCAATCATAGAACAAGATTTTTAATAATCTTCTTAATTCTTGCAGATCTTCTTGATCTTGCTTATCTTGCTCACATTACAATACTACCCCATGGGTCTCTTAAATAGAATTGAAAAGCAAACAATAATTAGAAAAATAGACTCAAGACTAATTTTAGTCTTTACATGCAAACTAACTATTCTCCTAAAAATAGCAATTCTAGAAACGCACAGAAGTCGGTGTCAGTCTGAAGATGACCGATGCCGGCTGACCCCTAACCAATGTCAGTTGGTTCTGACCGATTCCATCAATGTCGGTTGACCCCTAACCAATGTTAGTTGGTTTTGACTGATTTTAGTTACTGTGCAAGCCTAGCAACCTCCACATTAGCTCATTAGTGAAGCTTTTAGCTCTACAACTCAACAATCTCCCACTTAAAGATAAATAACTACACCTGTACCTATACAATAACATTCTCTAAACATCTTTGGCTTGTTTCTCCCTCTTCAAGTTCAATCTTGAAGACCAACAAAAGTTGAATGAAGATTCAACTTCTCCTTTGTTACCAGCTTTGTTAACATATCAGTAGGGTTCTTATCCATATGGATCTTTTCCAGCTTCAACTATCCATCCTCCAATACCTATCTAATGAAGTGGTACCTAAGCTGTATATGCTTGGTTCTTGAATAAAAGGCTGAATTCTTTGCCAAATGAATTGCACTTTGACTATCATTGTATAATATGCAACTCTCTTGCTCCTTTCCCAACTCTTCCATGAACCGAGTCATCCAAATCATTTCCTTGCTAGCCTCTGTGACTGCAATGTATTCTACCTCTGTAGTAGACAAGGTAACAACCTTATACAACATTGAAATCCAGCTAACCGTCGTTCCACCAACAGTGAACACATATCCTGTGGTGCTTCTCTTACCATCCAAGTCACCTGCCATATCTGAATCTACATACCCATGTAGAGAAGTGTTTGACCCTCCATAACATAAATGCCTACTATTGGTCCCTCTTAGATATCTGAAAATCCACTGAACTGCTTTCCAGTGTTCTTTTTTTGGATTGGCCATAAACTTGCTGACAACTCCCACTACTTGGGCAATATTTGGTCTAGTACATACCATTACATACATCAAGCTCCCAACTGCTGAAGCATATAGAACTCTACTCATGTACTCAACCTCATCATGTGATTTAGGACACTATTCTTTGGTCAACTTGAAGTGTCTAGCCAAAGGTGTGCTTACCAGTTTTGCATCCTGCATATTGAACCTCTCCAACACCTTATTCACATAATCCTCTTAAGACAAAATCAAATTGTGATTTTTTCTATCTCTCTTAATACTCATGCCAAGGATTTTCTTTGTTGCTCCTAAATCCTTCATGGAAAATGTGTGAGATAATTTTACCTTAAGCTCAGTAATTTCTTGAATGTGTGAACCTGCAACAAGCATATCATCTACATACAGTAACAGGATAATATAACTACCATTATCCAATCTATTAAAATAAACACAATGGTCAGATTGACATTTACTAAAGCCATGCTCTGTCATAAACCTGTCAAACCTCAAATACCATTGTCTTGGAGCTTGCTTAAGACCATATAAGCTTTTCTTTAACTTGCACACAAGTTTCTCCTTACCTTTGACCTCAAAACCTTCTAGCTGATCCATATATATCTCTTCATCCAAATATCCATGAAGAAATGTTGTCTTAACATCAAGCTGCTCAAGATGCAAATCCTTGATAGCAACTAAAGACAATATAGTCTGAATAGAAGTCATCTTTACTATAGGAGAAAAAATTTCACCAAAATCAATACCTGGTTTCTGTGCAAATCCCTTTACTACCAACCTGGCCTTATGTCTCATTTATCCATTCTCTCCTTCCTTTAATCTGTATACCCATTTATTTTTAGTGCTTTCTTTCTAGCTGGCAACTCAACCAAATCCCACGTATGGTTCTCTTCCAAGGAATCAATTTCTTCATTCATGTCATGCTCCCACTATTTTCTAGATTTTACCTGCATTGCCTCATCAAAACTTTTTGGTTCTCCACCATCAGTGAGCAACAAGTAGTATAAAGAAGGCGAATAATGAATTGAAGGTTTACTTACCCTTTCAAACCTCCTTATGCGCATTTGAGACTCATTTACAGCTTGTTATCTTCTTAAATATTCTTTTGATAGTGACCGATCCCAGTCATCTCTGATCGATGTCGGTCTGCACCTGACCAATGCCAATTCCTCCTGATCGATGCCAATTTCCACCTGATCAATGTTGATTTCCACCTGACCGACGTCGGTCCCTACATGATCAATGTTGATTTCCACCTGACTGACGTCGATCTCTGTGTTTTTTTGTGAGAGACCCCATTAGTATTGGTAAAGTTTATCATGTATGTTGACTATAACTCAATGTAATCACCCAAAAAAAAATCCATGATGAAGGGAAAATAATAGAGATGATAAAACAAAGGACAAAGAGGTGATTTAAATAGTACAAGGTTGACTAAGTTGACCTATCATAGAAATAGGGACTATAAAACTTTATAAGGTTGACTGGGTTGATCTAGTATAATGTATAAAAGGCAAAAAAGGTGCTGGGTCGACTAGGTTAATCCAATCTAGTAGTTAGGGAATTCAATAAACCTAAAAATAGATTGTGAAAATGAAATAAGATAATTTTTCAAGTAATTAAAAGTAGTAAGTACTAAAAGGATACAAATAGTCAATTGGATTAACACTGGCCAATCTAATTGAAGCACATAAAACAAAACTTTACACTAATGATGGATAATGCAAGATTTTTCACATAGAATTAAGTAAAGAGCAAGCAATCAAATTGAAAAGTAAAGAGATAACTAATTGGTCAACCTAAATTTTTATTAGATTATTAAGATATGATTTTTAATGTGATTGGAAGTTGGCTATAATCAAGGTACTAGATAGAAATCTAAGGATGGTTTTAGTTAGTTTGGGATAAAAGGGACTGTAATGGTAATGATACAAGATTGGTATTGGGGCCTAACCCCTCACTTCACACACTGTAGTGATAAGGGTGTTGGGTGCTTATCCAAAATATGCCATTAACCTCACTTTATACTTGACCAGAGCATCAATTTAGCTTTCCCCTTGGTGATGAAATCTAAGTAGGTTGGTCTAGGGTAAACAAAATGTTAAAAGTAATTATTTATGTTTTTATGATTTGGTTGCATGTGCATAAAATAGAAATAGTGAAACTAAGAAACTAATTAAAAACCTCCTAATTAGACTATGTGAACTATTATAAGCATGGAAGCAATAGGAAAAGAAATGTGTGAGCTAATTACTAGAAGATATGAGATTAATTCCAACTTAAAACAAGTTATAGTGTTGACACTATATGCACAAAATATAAAATAGGGTTGACAGGGTTGAATTTGTACTGTGGAAGTAAGGTTTGAAAATATACAAGGTTGACAGGGTTGACCCAGTTATTTTGGATAGCACACATAACACAAAATTGGGTTGGTAGGGTCGATCTAGTTGACTGTGCAAGGGAAATTTTAAAGACTACAAACTATGAAAGGAAAGATAGAAAATAAAGAAATAGAGAGGTAGAAAGGAACTTTGGTGGATCAGAGATATAATGAAGGAAGATTACTGATGAAGAACCTTGAATTATGCTTGAGAAACCTACAAACTAGATTGATAGGATTAATCAAGCTGTGCAAGAACCTACTACAGAGTGTTGAAAATATACAAGGTCGATTGGGTCGACCAAGTAAGATGAACTAGATGTATGAAAGGTAGAAACCTATATTAGTTTGACTGGTTCGATCCAATTGCCTATTCCTAGAAACCTATGCACAAAAGTTAGAAGATTGGGTTGATAGAGTCAATCCAATATCAAAAAAATATGATGAAAATAATGAAATAAATGAGAATAAGGTAAACAAATCCTACAAGGGTTAGTTCACGTTGGGTTCACCAGAATGTAATATGAAGGTGAATCAAAATTGAAATCTAATGTTAACAAGAAAAGAAATAAAAATGGAAACATGAAGATAATCCAACTAGTGGTGGGATATGATTCATGTCAGGTTCACTAGAATGTATGCAATTAGAAATGCATCATGTCTATAAATCAATCATGGCTTAGAGAAGATATAACATACCTACACTTTTGATTGGGAATACACTTTTTAAGTGAGAGCATGACCAATATGGGGATCTACTAGACCTAATTAAGGGATCACTTGTCACAACATATCATACTAGGAAGGGTTATAAAGCCTATAGTTTAACACAATTTCACAATGCCCCTAATGGAGTCCTAATATTTAAAACATTCATTTATTCTAATAACAATAAATTAAATCTAATCTATTGCACACCAAATCTTGTGGCACAAAGTGGGGGTTAGAAACAATAAAACAACTAAACTAAACATGTATTATAAGACATATACTCACATCAATGTATACAAAATCCTAACACATGGGTGAAGAATACAAATGCATTATCTATCTACTCTTACAAATGAGAAATAAAGTTAGGAATACTTACCTTTGAAGACAAACTTGTTGAGTCTCAATCTCTCCCTTGGCCAAGGTGATTCATAAGAGATTGTTGTGGTACGTAAATATAACAAAGATAAATCAACTGTTAGGATCTTCTCCAAAGAGTACAATTGATTACCTTTGTATAAGCAACTAAACACAGAATTAAACTAGAAGTAATATGTAACTAGAATTTAGAAACAACACAAAATATGAGATACGAGAAACAATACAATATGTATTAACACTCTTCCAGAAGGAAATAAAATGAAGAAATCACACTCTTCCCACACCTCTTGGGCATACAGTAATTCTCCCTCAAGATTTTTCTCTCTCTCAATCAATTACAATCAACTCAAACACAAAGTTGTTCCCTCCAGTGACAATCAACCCAATGGTTGTTGTTGCCTACTCTCGTCCATAGACCTTCTTGATCTTGCACCCTGTAGATCTAATTGGTCTTGCTTACACCATGTGTTGTAGATCTTCTTGATCTTGCTACCCCACAGATCTAACTGATCTTGCACACACACACCCATAGATCTTCTTGATCTTGCTACCCCACAAATCAACTGACCTTGCTTACCTGTAGATCTTCCTGATCTTACACTCTTGCAGACCTTCTAGATCTTACACTTGAAGATCTAATCCTTCTTAGTCCTTAGTCCTTAAAATATAGCCCCATGGGTCTCTTAAATAGATCTCAAAACAAAGAATAATTAGAAATGCAGACTCAAGACTAAAATTAGTATTTACATGCAAACTAGTTGTTCTCCTAAAATTAGCAATTCTAATTTTAGAAACGTTGCCTGGAAATGCACAGATGACCGACGTCGATTCCTGTCTGACCGATGCCGGCCGACACCATAACTGATGCCAGTTACTGTGTAACTGAAGATGACCGATGTCGGTTGGCCTGACTGATGACAGTTACTCTGTAACTCAACAACCTCCACCATTTACATAATAGTGAAGCTTTTAGCTCCACAACTTAATAATCTCTCACTTGGAGATAAATAGCTGCACTTGTACCTATACCTGTACATCTTCTAATTTATTTCTAGTTTGTATCTCCATCTTCAAGTTCAATCTTGAAGACCAATAGAAGTTGAATGAAGATTCAACTTCTCCTTTATTCCTGACTTTGTTAACATTTCTGCAGGGTTCTTATCCTTGCTAGCCATAGTGACTGCAACAACCTTCTGCAAATCTGAAATCTAGCTAACCGCCTTTCTACCAATAGTGAACACATATCCTGTGGTGCTTCTCCTATCATCCAAGTCACGTGCCATATCCAAATCTACATACCTATGTAGAGAAATGCTTGACTCTGCATAGCATAAATACCTACTGCTGGTCCCTCTCAGATATCTGAGAATCCACTAAACTGCTTTCCAGTGCTCCTTTCTTGGATTGGCCATAAACTTACTGACAACTCCCACTGCTTGGGTAATATCAGGTCTAGTACATACCATGTACTTAACCTCATCATGTGATTTAGGACACTGTTCATAGCTCAGCTTGAACTGTCTAACCATAAGTGTGCCAACCGATTTTGCATCCTGCAAATTGAACCTCTCCACTACCTTATTCACATAATCCTCTTGAGACAAAATCAACCTATGATTTTCCCTGTCTCTAGAAATACTCATGCCAAGGATTTTCTTCATTTCTCCTAAATCCCTCATGGCAAATGTCTGAGCTAATTTTACCTTTAGCTCAGTAATTCCCTACATATGTGACCTTGCAACAAGCATATACACTACATACAGTAACAAGATAATGTAGTTAATATTATCCAACCTAGTAAAATAAACACAATGGTCACATTGACATTGACTAAAGCCATGCTTTATCATAAACCTGTCAAACCTCAAATACCACTGTCCTGGAGCTTGCTCAAAACCATATAACCTAGCCTTCTATCTCACCTATGCATTCTCTCCTTTCTTTAACCTGTAAATCCATTCATCTTTCAATGCTTTCTTTCTAGCTAGCATCTCTACCAAATCCCACATTTGGTTCTCTTCCAAGGAATCAATTTCCTCATTCATGCCATGTTCCCACTATTTCTTGGATTCTACCTGCATTGCCTCTTCAAAACTTCCTAGTTTTCCACCATTAGTGAGCAACAAGTAGTATAAAGAAGGGGAATAACAAATTTGAGGCTTACTTACCCTTTCAGTGTTCCTCATGGGAGTTTAAGACTCCTTGACAGCTTGCTGTCTGCCCAAATTTTGTTCTAACAGTGACCGATCCTGGTCATCTCTCAGTCTACACTCGATCGATGTTGGTTCCATGTGACCGACCTAGCCAATGTCAGTTCTTACCTGACCGACATCAGTTTCCACCTGCCTGACATCACCAAATTTGGTCTCCACCAGACCGATGTCGATTCTTGCCTGATCAACGTTGGTTCTTACCTGACTGACGTCAATATCTGTGTTTTCCTGTGAGTGATGATTTTTACCCATGAGCTCATTTTAGATCATAACCTTGTCCAAATCAACATTGCCCTACTCAAAAATATTTAGCCTCTTGAGCTGATCTCTGTCCATCATCTTCTCCTTGAAAACTAAGACTTTCCAGTTCTTAACATTTGACTTAAGAACATGAATTCCCTTCTCACTCATGTGACCAAGCCTACAGAGCCACATCTTTGCATCTACATCTGAAGTGGATAAAACAAAAGGAGAATCAATAATACAAGTAGATAGATAAAGTGTACCTACTTTTTTACCTCTTGCTAAAACAAGTGCACCCTTGGAAACTTTCCAAAATTCCGCTGTGAGAGTTACTGTGCAACCCTCATCACCCAACTTTCCTACAGAAATCAAATTCCACTTCAAGACTAAGACATGCATGACATCCTTCAATACCCATGTGTTGTCATTCTAAAATTTCAGCTACACTTCCCCTTTGCCAACCATTTAACAAGGCTCACCATCCCCTAAATAAATTTTTCCAAAGTCTCCATGGACATAATCATGGGAAAATTCTCTATTTGGGGTTGCATGGAAAGAGGCACCAAAATCTAAAACCCAAGATTCTACTTTATCCAAGGACCATATAAGAGCATCCCATGTAATAATACCTGCATCATTTGCTTCTTTATTTTCTTCATGCTGATCTTCTACCAACCAACAATCTTTCTTTACATGCCCTTTCTTTCCACAATTCCAACAGGTACCTCTATTTTTGGATTTGGATCTCCTGTCTATCTTTGACCTTGATTTCCCTTGCTTGCTTGCTCTTCTCTCTTTGCTTTCTCCTGCTTTCAACACTTAAAAGCATTCCCTGATGTTTCCCCTGTGTTTTTCCTATGAATTTCTTCATTCAAGATTACACTAACAACATCATCAACTTTCAAGATATTTGAAGCAAATGCAATATTACTAACTACCATTACCAAACTATCCCAACTTTTAGGTAAAGAGCATAAGATTAAGAGAGCCTTAATTTCATCATCAAAATCTATATTGATTGAAATTAACTGATTTACTAATCCATGAAAATCACTAAGATGACTATATATCGATCCACCTTCCTGCATTTGTAAATTAAATAATTGCTTCATAAGAAATACCTTGTTTGAAGCTAAGGGTTTTTCATATAAATTTTCCAAAGATTCCATTAACTCTACCATTGTCTTTGCATGTGATAAGTTGGAAATCACAGACAATGCCAAGCTCAACCTTATATATCCCAGAGCCTTTTGATCAAGAACATTCCATTCTTCATCTTTCATATCTATGGGCTTTCTTGAAACCCCACCCAACGGTAAGTACAAATCTTTTTGATACAGATAATCTTCTATCTGCATCCTCCATAATTGATAATTCTTGCCATTGAATTTTTCCATTCTTAGTGTACTTTCTTCTGCCATTGCTTTACTCCCACTCAAATAGAAACCCTTGTGAGTGACATGTAATCAACAAACACTAACCTGCTCTAAAGCAGGCTCTGATACCTCTTGTCAGGGTCTAGAACACAAATCTCTAATACCAACTGTTAGGATCCTCTCTAAAGAGTATAATTGATTACCTTTGTATAAGTAACTAAACAAAAAATTAAACCATAAGTAATATGTAACTAGAATTTAGAAACAACACAGAATATGAGATACGAGAAATAATACAATCTTTATTAACACTCTTCTAGAAGGAAATACAATGAATAAATCACACTCTTGCCACACCTCTTGGGCGTACATTAATTCTCCCTCAAGAGTTTTCTCTCTCTCAATCAATTACAACCAACTCAAACACAGAGTTGTTCCCTCCAGTGACAATCAACCCAATGGTTGTTGTTGCCTACTCTCATCCACAGACCTTCTTGATCTTGCACCCTATAGATCTAATTGGTATTTTTTACACTATGTGTTGCAGATCTTCTTGATCTTGCTACCCCGTAGATATAACTGATCTTACACACACACACACACACACCCGCAAATCTTCTTGATCTTGCTACCTCGCAAATCAACTAACCTTGCTTACTTGTAGATCTTCCTGATCTTGCACTCTTGCAGACCTTCTAGATCTTACACTTGAGGATATAATCCTTCTTAGTCCTTAGTCCTTACAATATAGCCCCATGGGTCTCTTAAATATATCCCAAAACAAACAATAATTAGAAACGTAGACTCAAGACTAAAATTAGTCTTTACATGCAAACTAGTTGTTCTCCTAAAATTAGCAATTCTAATTCTGGAAATGCTGCTTGGAAATGCACAGATGACCGACGTCAGTTCTTGTCTGACCGATGCTGGCTGACCCCCTAACCGATGCTGATTACTATGTAGCTAAAGATGACCGACATCGGTTGGCCTGACCGACGTCGATTACTCTGTAACTCAGCAACCTCCACCATTTGCATAACAGTGAAGCTTTTAGCTCCACAACTTAACATCAACTCTAGGATATACAACCTATCTAAGCATCCAAAATACTTCTCCACAAGACAAGACTTGTATCTCCAAAGAAAGTATGTAACCTTAAGCTTTATTCCTCGAGTAGAATAGTCAATGACCAAATGTTTGTTTTCACTTCTTCACTAATAATTATTCTCTTATGAAATGGTGGGAAATAAACTTGTATATGCAAGCAGATCTTTCTTTAAATCCTCTTGTGCATGGTGACTATATAGGGTTGACCAAGTCAACCCAATGTGTTTTTAGGGATAATTCACTAGGTCTGAACTAGGT
Source organism: Torreya grandis (assembly GCA_037957365.1). Lineage (NCBI taxonomy): Eukaryota > Viridiplantae > Streptophyta > Pinopsida > Cupressales > Taxaceae > Torreya > Torreya grandis. Next base: position 5,657,253 of record JARHVA010000219.1, on the reverse strand, counting down.
CAACTGAAAGGTTGACAAGCTAAGAAAGTGAAAAATACCCCTAAACTATATTAGGTCGACCCAGTCAACCTAGTACAGTCGACTGACCAAAAGGGAATTAAGGAAATAAAAGTAAGATGGAAAGAGGAAAATGATTGGAATGGGTAGGACTGAGAATAATAAGCTTAGATTTAATGGTTTAGGGAGACAAGTGTGTAGATGGCAAGTGGAAAAAGGGACCACAACCTTATGAAGCACTAATGGTCTACCCACCCCTTTCTTGGTGCACCCCTTAAGGCATGCACTTAGAGATTGAGACTTGATAGGTTTTGCAAGATAAAAAGTGTTAGTAATCAATAAAAGTTGGAAAATATTAAGTGTATACATAAGGATACAACACTAAATATTCCATATTTGATGTGTACTCTCTTTGACCTATTGGAGTTAAATTTAATTTTTTTAGAGTGAAATTTAATTTTCCTAATCTTTCATCTTGATTTCTTCTAGTTCATCCACACTATCATCCTTATTATATTCATTATTTTCTTTGGTTATGTTACTTTCTCCAAATGAAAATGTTGCTTCTTCATTACTAGGGATCTAATATGTAGGCTTAACTATATTTTGTTAACTTCTATCTAAATGTGCTATAATACTCTCTTTGAGGATCAATAATTTTAAAATAATAGAAAATCCTATCATTGACTGGAGTTTAATAAGTCATATTCCCTTGAATAAATTTTAAACATCTATGCAAAGTGAAAGGTACAACACCCATAACATGAATTCAAGGTCTCCCAAGGAATAAATTCTAGTTCACATTATTGGGTATGACAACACAAGGTTTCTATTATTTTTGCCCCAAAAGATAGTTGCAAGGTAATTGTACCAAGTGTCCTCCTTTCTTGAAAATCAAACCCTTTTATACTTGTGGTCCATATAACCAAGGAATTTATACCAATACCCATTTGTTGAATAAAGCTTTCACTACAAATATTGAGTTCTCAACCATTATCCACAAGTATTTGGTTGATTCAAATAGTTCCTTCAAACACTTGGATATATACTGATAGGTTTTTATCCACACCATCTCGTGAATGGATTTCCTTTTTTGCCAAAATCAAGTGGTTATAAACCCTTTTTAAAGAATCCATAGTTTCAACAAAGCTAGAGGGTGGGGTGTCACTAGGCATTTAGTCTCTTCTAAAGCTTTGTAGAGAAGGGAATATCCTTATAAATGGTTGATTTTCTAGTTTACTTAAGGATAGATATTTTTGCTAGTGTATTTGGAATTTGATCTATAAAATCATAATATTTTACTACATGTTATTTGAGTGTAGGATATGATGGGATGTTTTTATGGATACTTCAATTATTGATTCCTTGAGAGGGTATTACCATTTTTTAATCTCTAACTTGCATTTGCATTGTATGGCTTGCATCATAACATGTCATCATAAATTTCTCAATTTTTATGTTAGAGGAAAAGATATTTGCATGAAACCCTATATTAATATTTGAATCCTTAGTAGATGAGGTAAGGATTATGTGTAAATATATGTGTACTATGTGAATTGAAAATACATGGGTCAATCAAACAATAGTTACATGAAAAATTAGGTTCAATTTTGACTTAGCCAATTTGAATGAATAATTTGGATAAGGTTTGAAATTTTGGTAAAGAATATAGGGTATAAACCATTCAAAAACAATACTCCCTAATATTTTAGGGAATATTTACATAAGAAGTCTCTCATTATGAATAAGAGTATGGCATGAAACATGAAATGATTAAAAATGTAGACAATGATCACTATTTCCACTATTACAAATATGGTATTTGGGAAAATTTTAAGATTTGGAATAGGAATTGATCTTATAATATTATATTTAAATAATAACATCATGTAAGTCTACCAATAATCCCTTGTGAATTAGTTTCCAACAAGATGATAAGGCCTTTCATTATGTAATTATCAATTTGAGAGAATGAAATATTTGTCTTATAAGCATATCTCAATGCATTATTGGTTAAGGGGGTGTTGTTATCCATTGCAATCAAAAAATTCAATCACTTTAAACATATATGTATAAAAAAATGCTATAAACAATGTATAGGGTTATAAAAATAAATATGATTTTTAGAGATGGAGTATTTCCACAATTCATGAAGAGTAGATGTTTCTAGTAGAAGTTATGTGCTAAATTTTTGAATAAATGTTTTGGGTCACGCTACATGAACCATCATCAGGGTGAGAGAACATATTATCATGAGATTTCATAATTATGTTTCTATTAAGTAATCTTAACAATGAGGTTCTATGATGTCAGGTACTTTTGTACATAATTTATTTTTGAATCAATGTTATCGGTCATGTTATGTGAACCATCATCAGTATGAGAGAACATATTATGATGAGATTGTAGACTTATATTTATATTTAAGGATGATAGAAATGAGTTGATATGATGTCAGGTAGTTGTGCACATAATTTATATTTGAATTGATGTTTCAAGTCATGTAGCATGACCTCAAACATGGAATTAAAAATTTAGCATATATTCTACTAGAAACATCTACTTTGTTGATTTTTTTTACAAAACCTTAGGGATATAACATACACACAACATACAAATAAATATAATATGATGGAAATAATATAATGAAAAAATGTATATGTAACCTTAGATTTATTCAATTTTTATGGCATAAATTAGAAAAATACATGGAAGCATACACATCACATGAATCCAAACAAACCAAGATATTGGGAAATTTTAGAAATTTGATTGACCTAGGGTTTGAGATCAAACAAATAAAACATAAGTGAGGCTATTATTTTATATTTAAGAAAATGTAATATAATTAATCCTAAAAAATTTTAAAAATTAGAATGTCATAGGGTTTGCGAGCTAGCACAAGTAACATAAAATAAGGATAAAAACTCAATTATTGAAACACACAATAAGATTAACCCTAGGACATATGAAACAATTAAAATTCAACAATAGATCCAACCCTAGTAGGTGTAAGACAATGTAAATTATCCAAAATGTATTCAAATAAATGAACTATAATTTAATTAAGCATCACAATACATGTATAATACAACAAGAATCCCTAATTAATAAATGAAATACCAACAACCTAAATACAAAGAGATAAAATCAGAATATATTAGTGTAAAACATTGTACAAGACCTATAGTTAAAATCTAATCTTATAAACGTGCAACCATAGCCAATAGGAACGCAATCTAGAAACTTAGACTCAATCAAAATAATTATCTAGATGGTACACTTCACTCTAGACAATTACCTAAACCAAAATTTCAATTCAAATAAGGGATTGGATTCTTACTTTTGGGTTTTGTCAGCCTAATTTTCCCTTTGTTTCTCTACCCTCACATTTCACTCTATAACTATTGTGTACTTACAATATTTGATTTTTCTAACCCTAAAATATATTAAGGAAAACAAAGTGGAGCTAGGGGAATGTGTTTAATGGAATGATTTTAATTTACCATACCCCTAGGTGGGAAACAAATACATTGAAAAATAATAAATTACATAAAGGAAATAAATTTATAATGTGCACCAAAAGTGCTCCATAGTATAATGTTAGCAAAATAATAATCAATAGTGCTTGTGTGTAGGTCACCTACAACACTTGTTTATTTCTGAGTGACTTTAGATTTTAAATTCACAATATAAAAATTTATGTCAAATACCATGCCTAGAAAAGGGAAATGTGGGAAGGGAGAAGCAGGATCAATAAAAAAGAAGTCAATGGGAAAACCATTATTTGGACCATACACTTGGTTTAAACAAACCCTCTAGTCCATAGTGTACAATCCAAACATTAGGAATAGATGATGAAAAAGGTGGATTGGAAGTTGTTATAAGGATGCAAAAATGGTTTTCAAACTCTTAAAGTCAAAAATATCAATATCATTTGTTTTAGACCAAATTAGTTATACATAAACAATTGTGCAAAATTGACCCTAATTAACATAAAATAAAGGCCTTGAGACCCTTTTTTGGATACTATATCAATTTAGGGTATAAAAACTCCTCATGAAAACCCATGTTTTTTTTCATATTTCTTATTACATCAATAAACATTCTATTTTATCCATATTCCTTATTACATCAATAAGTGTTCTACATTGGCAAACAGGTTTGGTGGTGGTGGATTGTAATGTCCATGAGATGTTAGCAATTGATAGCCAGCCTAAAATTTAGCATCCATTTGATACTTATAGGTAAATTTAAACCTTAAATTTAACATACATTTGACCATTATATGGATTTTTTCCTTCTTACTTGGAGAAATCAATAAAAAAAAATTAATACATTAACCATAAGGTAGAGTTTGGAAACATTTTTTATGAGAAATAGTTTTTCGAGCCTAACACAAAAATGAATCTAGATTGAGGCCATATATCACCAATTATCAAAATATTTGTGTAGAAAATAATAATCATTAATCAATATAATATTTTAAAAAAAACCAAAAAACACCTCAAGATTAATATCAATCAATGTTTTTCAAATAAATCTATTCAAGACATTTGTACTAATATATTATTCAATGAAACCTACCAACCCAATCCAACCATATAGACCTTATATAAAAAATATAAATATCTTAACCATATGACATGTCCACTCATGATGCACTGGTTTAAAGTAACTAGTAAGTAAATAAATTCCTATAAATTGTGAATGTTGCATTTAAATAATTACATCGAGCACTTTAAAAAATAAGTGTCGTGAAGTGGATTTAGTACCTATTGTAAGAAATTGTTGTGGAAGAAAGTAACCATAGACTTAGAGTAAGGAGGATGTATTACAAGCCCTTAATCTATCATAGGGTAGTTTACAAGAAGAATTTTACAACTATATAAATTCAATAGAACATCCTCTGAAACAATATTCGAAGGATGAATAGCTACAAATCCATGATTGCATATTCAAACTTGTACAAGAATTTGGGGCTCAGGGCTTTAACACTAACCCATGCTTATCATGACCCCTACTTATTAGGACTCAAGAGTAATAATAATCTGACAAGGGAGACACATCAATTGTTAGACGCTGGATAATCATGGTGACCTAGGGAGTTCACCCAATCTCAAGAGGAGATACCCAACCCTGTAAAAGGTAAAAGTAACACCATAAAAATTATTTACAAAACACATATGAATTCCAACAAGGCATTTTGGAATTCAATTTAGAGTCCAAAGGGATTCCATATATTCGCTACAAATCCATGATTTTAAAAAACTTATAAATTCAATATAACATTCTCCTATATAATATAATACAAACATAAAAAACACTAATTAGCCACCTCCTGAACCCCAATTCACATCAAATAGATATTTATTTTTTAAAAATGGGTATTACTTATTAACACATTGGCTATCATAATCAACAACCTCTAACTCCATAACTAACCTGAAATGTTGGAAAATCGATTAGCCAATTGAATTGATCCACTCCTCTTTCTCCTTATCATTGTCTATAATGAAATACATGGTATCCTTTCTTGTGGAGAGTTGAAAGGAAAATTATTTTCTTAAAACGTCTTCAGTGACCTTGATGATCAGGCAAATGCTAAAGAGGATGATGATATAGGGTTTGGAGTACCTAGTGATGTAATTTTCTTTAAACCAGAAAAGATTCCATTGCTTGAGGACAAACCACCATTTGTTAAATTTTTAAGAATAACCCCAAATGACATGATGCCCTAAAATTGAAAAAAAAAATATTTATAATAATCTAGATTAAAATAAAGGCCAATGTGTATTTTCATTCTATAATCATACTGCATACCTTAAGTGCACTCTACTTGTAGTGAAATCCAAAAATGTTTAGTGGCATCCAATGAAAAGCCTCTGTTGACTTGTTCTTTTGGTTAGCACTCTTTAGCTTATTTACAGGGAAAATCAATAAATGACACTTGTTTGGCAATTTTTCAAGAAAATAGTTAGGCTACCACATTGTTGTCTGGATGTGCACATTTGGCCTTTGCTGACAATACCTCATAAATGTTAAAAGGCCCAACTACAACTAAGGTAGACTTATTTTTTACATAAAAAAATGTTTGGACATCCACAAAACATTATGAACATATTCAATTAAATATTATTTATTAGACTAAAAAAATGTTGTCAGAATTCAGATTGGAGAATCGCTCTATTAGGGTTTCATGGTTTGTGTTTTCCTACTTGATTTCCTTGCTCACCTTATTTAGACCATTTATCCTATGGAACTTTATAAGGATTCAATGAATTAATTTCACTCAGTGTGCCACCCTTCATATGGTAAATCCCTATATTTATGGCTTCTTCACTCTCTACTGCATCTATTAATGCAAAAATAAGAGCTAATGACACCCAAACGAGCTCAAAAGTTTATTTTGAAGGTCTACAATGAGGTAATTATTGGCAAATTTTACCACCATTATTCAAGGTCATGTGCAAAGCCAATTTTAGGTCATTTATTTTTGGTTAGTGCTCTATATAATGTTTTGGATAAATTAAGATAACTTTTCAAAAGTTAAGGTAAAGTGAATCTAACTTGTCTGTAGCAAAGTCTATCAAAACCTTTGGAAATGTCTATCAAGTAAGTCAAGTTCATTATCTTAAAAGTAATTTAATGTGATAAGGGAAAAATTTACAGGTTATTATCAATAAATTCAAGTTTATTTTAATATTCTCATGCTTTTTTGTTATTTATCTGAAACATCTTCAAAGAAGGAATAAGTTTAGAGCGTGGAAGAAGTGTAAAAAGCCATCTTGGTACATTTAGTTGCTTATGTGTAGGTATTTTATAAGACTTCATTCATGAAATAAGGATTAAATAATATATAAAAAACATATTAAAACCCTCATCAAGCCAAAACCATGCTCATAAATAGCTCAAAGGTCCAAAAATGGAAGAAGTTTCTTATATTCCTCCAATAAGCTAGTTGCAAGCTAGTAAGGGCTATTTTCAAATGTTTGGTTCATGAAAGAGAAGAAGAGTTGGTTTAAAATATATTATGGGAATATAGGGGCACATATTCCTTAAGTATTTTATTTATTAGTTTTAGGTTATAGGGCTTAACATTATGAACCATCGTCAAGAAGGAAAAGTACTTTAAAACCCCAATAGCTCAGTTTTGTTAAGGTGTGGAGCCTAAAAGCTTCACATATGAGCGCATTACCAAAGTTGCAAGTTTACACAGTCACCGGTATTGGTCAAGAGTGACTGACATCGGTCAGGTGCAGTTGAAGAGACACCGGCATCGACAGAGGATTGACCAACGTCGGTCATAGGCAAGCAGGTAGGAATCGGCGTCGGTTACCTGTGCGTCCAGAATGCTATTTTCGAGGATAAAACTAAGTGTTTGCATGATGAGTTTAAGTCTTAGTCTTAAGTTTGCATTTCTATTATTAGTAAGATTGTTTTTAGAGCCCTTGTTCAAGAGGCTTAACTGTTGGTTGTAAGTGCATGCTCATGTCTCCTAATTCTATATGTAGAATTAGATCTTCTTAGCTTAGTGATTATTGTAGTAGTTCATTGTGTGTGAATGTTGAAGAATAGTATAGAGTTGTATCAATCCAAGTTGTTGGAGTTGATTATTGATTGTACTTGAGAGAGAGAGCTTTTGAGGGATAGAGATCGAGAGAGAGATCTTGTGCATCTGAGAGAGGTGTGGAAGAAAGAAGTTTCTTCATTTGTATTCCTTCTATAAAGAGTTTAATACAAGTTTTCAGGGTGGTTTCTTGTATCTCTTGTTCTTTTCTATTATCTGATTCTAGTTACTTATCTATTTGATTTAATTCCATGGTTTATTGCTTTCATAAGTGTAATCATATTGTTGGTTGATCCCCAACAAGTGGTATCAGAGCCTTGGTTGTAGGTTTAGAGTTTGATATCCAATAATTGGTATCAAAACTCAGGTTCACTAACAGGTGGTTCAAATATGTGTAGTGTGTATTGATTACAGGTTGCTCACAGGAGTTTCTGCAGGGATTTCTGTTTGAGTGGGAGAAGCAATGGCAGAAGAAAGTAAATTGAGAATGGAGAAGTTTAATGGCAAAAATTATCAACATTGGAGAATGCAGATAGAGGACTATATGTATCAGAAAGATCTATACTTACCGTTAGGTGGGATTGCAAAGAAGCCCACAGACATGGATGATGAAGAATGGGAAGTTCTTGACAGAAAGGCTCTGGGTCTATAAGACTGAGTCTAACATCTATTGTGATATCTAATTTATCACAGGCAAAAACAACGGTAGAGTTGATGACTACTTTAGCAAATTTGTACAAAAACCCTCAGCTTCTAATAAAGTATAACTTATGAAGCAGCTATTTAATTTGCATGTGCAGGAAGGTGGATCTGTATCTAATCACCTGAATGATTTCCATGGTATTGTAAATCAATTAAGTTCAGTCAAAATTGTATTTGATGATAAAATAAAAGCTCTTTTAATATTATGTTCTTTGCCTAAAAGCTGGCATAGCTTAGTAATGGCAGTTAGCAATACTGCATCTACATCAAATATTTTAAAAGTAGAGGATGTTGTTAGTGTTATCTTGAATGAGGAAATTCACAGGAAAAGCACAGAAGAGACATCTGGGAATGCTTTAAGTTTTGAGAGTAGGGGAAGGCAAAAAGAGAAGAGCAAGAAAGGGAGATCAAGATCTAAGTCTAAGGGGAGAGGTAGATCCAAATCCAGAAATGGTAGGAAGCCAGAATGCTAGAATTGTGGAAAGATGGGGCACATAAGCAGAGATTGCTGGTCAAAGCCTAAGGAGGACAATCAGCACGAAGGAAAAGAAGAAGCAAAGGTTGCAGGTATTGCACAAGATGCTTTAATATTCTCTTTGCATAATAATATAAAATCTTGGGTGTTATATTCTGGTGCATCTTTTCATGCTACCCCTAATAGGGAATATTTATGTGACTATATCCATGGAGATTTTGGAATAGTGTATCTAGGGGATGATGAGCCTTGTAAAATTATTGGCAAAGGTAAAGTGCAGCTGAAAATGCAGAATGGAAACACATGGGTGTTGAGAGATGTGATGCATGTTCCTAACTTGAAGAGAAATTTGATTTCTGTAGGAACGTTAGGGGATGAGGGTTGTATAGTAACTCTCACAGCAGAATCTTGGAAGGTGACCAAGGGTGCACTTGTTATGGCCAGAGGTAAGAGAGTAGGTACTCTCTATTTATGTAATTATGTTACTAACAATTCTCCTTTTGTATTATCTACTTCAGATGTGGATGCAAAATTGTGGCACTCAAGGCTTGGCCACATGAGTGAGAAGGGGATGTCAATTCTTAAGTCTAAAGGTAAGCTTTTAGATTTGAAAAGTATGGATCTAGAATTTTGTGAGCACTGTGTATTTGGAAAATAGAAAAGGGTTAGTTTTCTCAAGACTGGGTCTACAAAGAAGCATAAGTTGCAGCTTGTTCACACAGACGTGTGGGGACCGGCTCAGGTAGCTTTTATTAGAAGATCACAGTACTATGTTTCATTCATAGATGATGCTACAAGAAAGGTATGGATCTATTATATTAAGAAGAAATCTGATGTATTTGAGACTTTTAAGATTTGGAAAGCTATGGTTGAGAATGAAATAGGCAAAAGACTGAAGTGCTTGAGATCTGAAAATGGTGGAGAGTTCTGCAATTATAAGTTCAATTGGTATTGTTATATGCATGGAATCCATAGGCAAAGGATGGTTCCAAGGACACCTCAGCAGAATGGAATTGCTGAAAGGATGAATAGAACAATCATGGAGTGTGCAAGATGTATGAGATTACATGCTCATTTGCCCTTAGAGTTTTGGGCAGAAGCTGTTAACACTGCAGTGTACCTGATTAACAGAGGACCCTCTACAGCTTTGGAAGGTAGAATTCTAGAAGAGGCTTGGACAGGTAAAAAGGTAGATCTCTCATTCCTCAAAGTTTTTGGTTGTGAAGCCTTTGTGCACATAGATAAGGAAAATAGAAAGAAGCTAGATGCTAAGTCTATGAGGTGCACATTTATTGGCTATGGCTTAGATGATTTTGGTTTCAGATTTTGGAATCTAGGAACTAACAAGATAATTAGGAGCTGTGATGTTGTTTTCAATGAAAAAGTGATGTATAGTGATCAATTGAAGAAGCTAAATTAATCTAGGTAGAGCAATGGTGAATTGGACGAGGTGACGGTCCAAAATGAGCTTGCAGGAAAAAGAAATAATCACTTGCAAGAAAACACAGAGACCGACGTCAGCAGGATAAGAACCAGCGTCGACAGAACAAAAACTGATGTCGGTCATACAGAGACCGACGTCGGCAGAACAGGCACCAACATCGATCAGGCAGAATCGACGTCGGCCAGTAACAGGTTTGGAGGTGACCGAGGTCGGTCACTATCAGAGAATTTGGGTGGACAGCGTGTTGTGAACGAGTCTTAGACACCCATCAGGAGGTCAGAAAGGGTAAGTAAGCCTCCAATTAGATATTCTCTTTCATTATACTATTTATTGCTAACTGATGGTGGAGAACTAGAGAGTTTTGAAGAAGCAATACAGGTGGAGTCCAAGAGTCAGTGGGAGTGTGGCATGGTTGAGGAGATGGAGTCTTTAAGAGAGAACCAAACATGAGATTTGGTTGAGTTGCTAGCTGGTAAGAGAACACTAAAGAATAGATGGACCTATAGGTTGAAGGAAGGTGAGAATGGACAGATGAGATATAAGGCCAGATTGGTAGTGAAAGGATTTGCACAAAAGCCAGGTATTGATTTTGTTGAGATTTTTTCCCCTGTTGTTAAAATGACTTCTATACGGATTGTACTATCTTTGGTTGCTATTGAGGATTTGCATCTTGAGCAGCTAGATGTTAAGACAACATTTCTTCATGGAGATCTGGATGAGGAAATTTATATGGAACAGCTGGAAGGATTTGAGGTCAAAGGTAAGAAGAAGTTAGTGTGCAAATTGAAGAAAAGCTTGTATGGCCTCAAGCAAGCTCTTAGACAGTGGTATTTGAAATTTGACAGGTTTATGACTGAGCATGGCTATAGTAGGTGTCAATCTGACCATTGTGTGTATTTTAAGAGATTGGATAATGGTAGATATATTATTCTGTTGTTGTATGTAGATGATATGCTGGTTGCAGGATCACACATGCAGGATATCTCTGAGCTTAAGGTGAAATTAGCTCAAACTTTTGCTATGAAGGATTTGGGAGCAGCAAAAAAAATCCTTGGCATGAGCATTAAGAGAGACAGGAAAAATCACAAGTTGATATTGTCTCAAGAGGATTATGTGGACAAGGTGTTGAAATGGTTCAATATGCAAGATGCTAAACCGATAAGCACACCTTTGGCTGGACATTTTAAGTTGCGTAAAGAACAATGTCCTAATTCACATGATGAGGTAGAGTACATGAGTAAGGTTCCATATTTTTTTGCAGTAGGAAGTTTGATGTATGAAATGGTGTGTACTAGACCGGATAATGCCCAAGCAGTGGGTGTTGTAAGTAAGTATATGGCCAATCCAGGAAAGGAACATTGGAAAGCAGTTCAGTGGATCCTTAGATATCTGAGAGGAACCAGCAGTAGGCACTTGTGCTATGGAGGTTCAGATACTTCTCTACATGGTTATGTAGATTCAGATATGGCAGGTGATTTGGATGGCAGGAGGAGCACCATAGGATACGTTTTCATTGTAGGTGAAACGGCGGTTAGCTGGATATCAAAGTTGCAGAAGGTTGTTGCCTTATCAACTACAGAAGCAGAGTATATTACAGCCACAAAAGCTAGCAAAGAGATGATATGGATGACACAGTTCATGGAAGAGCTTGGAAGGGAGCAAGAGAGTTTCAGATTGTATAGTGACAGTCAGAGTGCAATCCATTTGGCTAAGAATTCAGCTTTTCATTCAAGAACCAAGCACATACAGCTTAGGTACCACTTCATAAGATAGGTATTGGAAGATGGTGAGTTGAAGCTGGAGAAGATCCATACAGACAAGAATCTTATTGATATGTTAACCAAGCTGGTTACAAAGGAGAAGTTGAATCTTCATTCAACTTCTGTTGGTCTTCATGATTGAGTTGAAGATGGAGGAGCTAGAAGATGTTGCTGTACAGGTATTGGTGCAACTGTTTATCTCCAAGTGGGAGATTGTTAAGGTGTGGAGCCCAAAAGCTTCACATATAAGTGCATTACCAAAGTTGCAAGTTTACACAGTCACCGGCTTCGGTCAGGAGTGACTAACGTCGGTCAGGTGTAGTTGAAGAGACGCCGGCATCGGTAGAGGATGGGTCGACGTCGATCACAGGCAAGCAGGCAGGAACTGGCGTCGGTTACCTGTGCATCCAGAGTGTTATTTCTGAGGATAGAACCAAGTATTTTCATGATGAGTTTAAGTCTTAGTCTTAAGTTTGCATTTCTATTATTAGTAAGATTGTTTTTAGAGCCCTTGTTCAAGAGGCTTAACTGTTGGTTGTAAGTGCATGCTCATGTCTCCTAATTCTATATGTAGAATTAGATCTTCTTAGCTTAGTGATTATTGTAGTAGTTCATTGTGTGTGAATGTTGAAGAATAGTATAGAGTTGTATCAATCTAGGTTGTTGGAGTTGATTGTTGATTGTACTTGAGAGAGAGAGCTCTTGAGGGATAGAGATCTAGAGAGAGATCTTGTGCATCTGAGAGAAGTGTGGAAGAAAGAAGTTTCTTCAATTGTATTCCTTCTGTAAAGAGTTTAATACAAGTTTTCAGGGTGGTTTCTTGTATTTATTGTTCTTTTCTATTATCTGATTCTAGTTACTTATCTATCTAATTTAATTTCGCGGTTTATTGCTTTCATAAGTGTAATCATATTGTTGGTCGATCCCCAACAAGTTTTAGGCAATATGATTGCATTGTTGAGATATTTGTTTCAAATATAAAGTTGTGTGAGATATTAAGGAGCATAAATAACCATATAAAATGTTTAAATAAAAAATTCAATGCAAATAATGGTTAATGTTCTAGGTACAGGTTGCACGGTTCCAAGAATACAAGGGAAATAATCAGAAAAGACATTTTTTAGAGGTTCAAGTGGTTGATTGAGCATATAAAATGGTTGGAATGGTTATAGGGGATTATAAAAGTTATAATTAAAAATTAATGAGGTATTTAGGAATCATAAAACTCAATAAAATGCTAAAACTCATACCTACAGTCATGTAGAAATGAGAAAATACAATTTAGAAAGAACTAAAAAACTACATATTTTGAGTTTAACTAAGTGAAATCTCATGAAAATTAACATTGAGGTCTATTTTTATGTCCTTGAATTTTTTTTTTAATTATTTTATATCTATACACCCCCTTATGAGAGATAAAATGTCTAAACACATGCCTGCACCATGAAGGAAATTAAGGTTCTTGACTAGTTTACTTATGGATGGAGTGTGAAATGAGTGTTTCAAACATTTTTAATGGAATATAATGATATGATAAGGTTTATAATTATTTTATACGTCTAAAACCATGTTTATAAAATGAAAAATAATGCAAAACAGGCTTAGATCATTGAAAAACATCTCCAAGCAACCCTGTGGGCAACAAGCATGAACTTTTTTGTGATTTTTTTTTTGAAAGTTTGGTGAAGTATTTTTAAGAATTTAAAACTTATAAAAGTATTAAACATTTATAAATATAAAATTATCATATAGGTAGTGTTTAAATATACCTATAACTCATTTTATACCCCCAAATCCAAATCAGGGTTTCTTGATGCCTAGAAAACATAAAAGAGCATTTTTAGAAGTTGTACATGGAGTTTGGAGCTAAAATTTTGATTAAAGGTACATGACACAATTTTTATGATTTTATAGTTATCCTTATACCCATAATATATTCAAATAACACAAGTTCATCAAGTTATAGGCTCTCATTATGTATTTGACAAGCTTGTCAAAATGGAAAAGATGGACATATCTAAGAAAGATTAGTATAAAAAGTTTTGATTATTCATCATCAAAATGCACTCTCATCAAGGATATTTAATGAATACTTCAAAAAAAAACATGCATCCACTCACTCTTATGCTAATTTGGATGAAGAAGAGTCTTACTATCTAACAACAAGCTCCATAAATGCATAAAGATCTTCAACAACCTTGCCAAGTCAATCACATGTGTTCTTTGCCATTTAGAGGACAAGAAGAGGTCAAGAGTTTGTTTTAAAAAAGGATTAAAGGGTAGAAGGAGTCTTTTCAAACCTCAATAAGACCTTTTCTCTCTCTTATATGCCACCTTTGATCTATTTGAGAAAAAATTCAAATCAACATAAAACAACCTTTAAATATCTCTATTAGGGTAGAAAAGCATCATGCAAGAATGGAGGGGTTAGTTGAAGACTTGATCAAGATTTTAAGGAATTTTTTCATGGAGGAGACTTATTCATCAAGTAAAACATGCAAACCTCTACCTTATAAGTCACCTTAGAGCTATTTGAGGAAGTCAAGAGAGAGAAACATGCAAGCAAGAATATAGATGCATAGGTGGGTCAAACTCCAAGATACAATGAGGATAGTTAAATCCACTCACTACAAAGATGGAGAGTCTCAAGGAATTTGATTGAGATATTCAAAAAGAGTAAATGAAGATGATCAAAACCTCTTCAATCATTGAGGACCATCAAAGCATGTAAGGAGACGTATTCCCTTCAAGATAAGTCATGAATGAATACCTATTACTTGTTCAATGCATTCAAAAAAGTCTACCTCTCCCTCCTACACCATTTTCCAAGAGAAAGAGTTTGAATTCTATCATGTAATCATAGGATTTTGGTGGTTGAGAAAGGTAGAGAGAAGGATGACTAGGCATGATGACTCATCTCTAGTTTGGGGTTGTTTTGTCTCCTCTCTCCTAACTTCCTTTTCTATATGTGTGTTCATTTTTTTTTAAAGATGGATTATGTTTTTGACTATGCATAAACTTTTCCAAAATTTTGTACTACATCACCTTTGAACCAATAAGAAGCTGATTTTTCTTCCATTTTAAGGTTATTCATGAAGTGTGTGCCTCATGTTCATTGATGTAACTTAGTGAATGATTGATTTTCCTATGTTTATGTATGATTTTTTCACCTTTATTTAGTATATGAAAATTATTTTAGGTCATATCAAGTGTCTAAGTTTGACTTCTACATAATTTAGAAGTGAATTCAATCAGTGTTCATTTCTTCCATGCTAGTATGAATATTTATCAAGACCTTTGTATGAAATATTGATGTAAGAGTCATATATCTGAAGAGGAAGTGAATGTGTGTTAATTATTTAGATTCCAAAGTGTGTCATGTATAGGCTTAATTGACTATAACATTGGTGCATCATCCCAAATTTTCAATTTTCATATTAAATTTTAGTTTGAGTATTACTCCATTTACCCTTTTCCTAGTTAATAAATCAATAAATTAGAGATCTTAAAGTGAAGTAGGTTAATGTACCAAGGGCACCAACCTTTCATCTGGAGATCATCTCTAATATAAAGCCACCCACACCTTGGAGAGTTTTCATTATGTCAATAGGAGTGAGAATAAGCACACATTTTCACAAAGGTGCACTCTTGAGTGATAGTAATTTCTAACACATCTGGTGGTACCAAATATTGGAGCTAAAAAAGACATTTGTAAGAGTAGAGAACATTTATAATTCATGCACCACGTGATTCTTTGAGTTGAAAACTTCTTGGTAGAAGATAAGTATTAGTTTCAAGCCAAATATCACTACAAGGTCTTCAAATAGAGGTATACATTTTGAGTTTGTTGAATTACCTTTGCATTAAAAAAAAATTAAGGTTTTCAAGAATGAGTCCATATCCTAAAAGGTTATTTTAGTCACCAAATCAGCCTATTGTACAAACCACTACAACATCATATCCCACTATCAACATGGTTGTCCCTAGGAACCAAGTATTTGTCCCTTTAAATGATGGAAGCCCTCTCAATTTGTCTTAATATGATGACATCCTAGCCTAAACCCTCAAAATCCTACCATATTTCATAGGTAAGGATCAAACTACACCAATAAAACATATAAAATATTTGGCCAACTTGTGTTCATTCCACCATGTTATCTAAGAGAATGTTGTTATTTGTTTGCTTGTGGCATCCTTCAAAGGAAAGGCATTACAATGGTATATGAACCTTCCATTGAAATCCATTACCACTTGGGATGATTTAGGTGTAGTATTCTATAGACAATTGAATATAAATTAGACCATTTATTCCTTGTTGAGTAGCTCACTACCATCAAGAGAATACCACATGAATTTATGAGTGATTTCAACCTTAGATTTCATAAAACATGGAACAAAAATACCTTCCATGATAAGGCCATCACCTGATTATGCTTTCTTATACTTATTAAGAGCCTAGAATTCTAATATTTTAGTTATAATTTAGTCAATGGGTGGTAGGACACTCCCAAATGCTTATGAGGTTACCATTAGAGCAGAAAATAGTCTAATTCAAACTGGTAAACTTGTACCTAGGCTTCCAATGCCATTTTTATAGAAACACAACCTATTCCACCTCCTCAAGCTCCATCAATAGCCCTAATTCCAGCCCCTCAAAGTAAATTCAAACTCCTTTTAGTCAATCTAACGAGCTTGGTGAACTAAAAGTAGGGTTCATTTTAGTGGGCCATATAAAACAATCTATGGAGGTCCTGAGGTAAATTAGATTTGTAATGGTGTCAAATCAGTTTAAAAGGCGTATCATTGCATAAGAAAATCATGTGATGCCATGTCGTGAATCACACAAATCTTGTCAAGTTTTTCCAAATCTCACGTAAATATAAATGAATACCCAAGAAATGTAGACATGAAGGCATCTAATGGTATTCTGTGGGCATTCAATGACATCCAATGAGTGCGAGTGTTTGACGATAGCCTATCGATGCCTGACTATAGACTACTGACATCTAATAATAGGATGCAAGAAAATAATATGAGGCTATGGGTAGACGATGATAGGTTACCTGCAGGTGGATAAAAGTAGGCTACTGATGCCCAACCATAGACTATAGATGTCTATTTTCAATTGTCGTGATGACACTTAAAGAGAAGTAATTTAAATTACAGTTAAAAAATACTAAAAATAGATATTGTAAAAAAATGTTGCATACCTTGTTGGGAACTGTTGATTCTGGAAGCCCTCCTAGGACCTAAAATACAAACCACCAAAAACATTCCTAAAGTCACCCAACGACATATGGTGAATTCCTCAGAATTTTCTTTTGAGGTGACAACAAACTATATTTATATGAGAAAATTTATATTCAAATGTAGGTGAAGCTCTCTTTGAAATTAACTTTGACCCCAAAATTTAGGTGATCCCACCCTATCGGCCACTCCACAAAAATCGCCAAATGTCAACTTCAAAAAATGAAATATTCATAGATTAACAAAGATTTGTCACTAAAAAAATTGACTAAAAGGTATATTGTAATATTTTGATAATGAGATAGTTCAGATGAAGAGACAACAATATCAAGCTAATAATCCATCTAAAATACCTTATCAACCCACAAATCATCCATATAGAGAGAAATACATCCCTACCAAGGCTTTAAGGATAGTAGGTCTCCATACCCAACTTAAAGAGTCATTACACCAACCAAACCATATGCTACAATTGAAACCAATGCTTCTCATCCAAGGCCATTGTACTAGTAAAAATAACTTGATGCGAGACTTGAGTTGGTAGACTTATAACACCAATGGTGTGCAAAAGCAAGCTTTAGTGGTGTAAAATATGGCAATTCCTCAAATGACACAAGAGTAGTCTTTCTTTAAGGAAGCCAACATAATGAGGCTATGATATAATAATGGGAAGTGAATCATGGATAAGTACAACCTGATGCAACCTTAATAGATTGGCATGTTGATGATCACATGACAGTAAATCAGATTGGTGAGCCTAGCAAATCAAATAATTTGGTTGTAGCCATCACAAGAGCTAAGAAAAGTACTATAGATGAGATTCAAGAGATAATTCATGCTCCAAATGTTCCTAATATGGTTTCTAAAGGTACTAATGATCATACTATTTCCCCTTTAGCTCAAAAAATTAGAATATAGAAGTAAGCAAGGTTCACCAAGTGCCTCAAGTACAAGAACATCCTATTATTCTAAAGGTACAACCAAATATTAGAGCCTCTTATTTCAGCATAGTAGACCATATAAAAAAATCAAACATCAAAATGACCATGTGGGATTCATTGACAATCCTATGATAAAAGGATATCCTTATACATGAGCTTTTATACCTTAGCTTGTCTACAAAACTAGCAGAGAAGGAAAGTGTGATTCTACCAAATTTAGACCAACAAGTGAAGCAATAAGTAAAATAGGTATATAAAGGGGTAAAGGTCAATAAAAATGATGCAAAACCAAGTAAGACACCTCCTTTCTAGCTTTTCTTGATTGTTGGCAACACACTAGTTCATAATTACATGGTTGACAGTGGGGCAAGTAACACAGTGATGCCAAAATAGATTGTAGATAAGTTAGGTTTGGTGTATGAGCCAAACACTAAGGGTGTTTTACAACTTTATGGCTATTTAAACAAGATAGTGGGTATAATCAAGAATCTAAAACTAACACTTCATCCCTACTTTAATGTGACCATTCAACAAGATGTGGTGGTGGTGGATCTTTCTCTATACTTTGTTATGTGTTTATCATGTGACTTCACTTCAAAGATAGGTGGGTATCTTCCAGCTGATTGGAAATACCTTATGTTTAGAATACGGTATAAAACTTAATTTAAAATTTATTCAGAGCCTATTTCTCATTTTCATCTAGAACCATACATGTCTAATGTTATTAATGTTAATTATGTCATCACGGATGAAGTGGAGCAAACTAGTGAAGTTGAAAAAACTCATTTCTTGATGGCATTCCTAATTTAATTATTAATGAATGGGATACTAATATGTACGAGCATAATCCATATAAGATGATTGAGGAAGAAGGACTTGGAGTTTATTGTTTACATAAATATGGTGCACAAATTCCATCTCTAGACAAAGAAGGTGAGCTAAATTATGGTTTATGGCAACTATATTTAGATGGCTCACATAATAAACATGGTACAGGGGTTAGTGTGATTCTCATTTCACATTCCAAACAAAGTTACTATGCTACTATAAAATTTTAGTTTGGATGCTCTAACAACGTAGTAGAATATGAGGCCTTAGTTCATGGTTTGCAATGGGCTAAAAAGCTAACCTCTTGTAGGCATTTAGAGATAGTGAGCTTGTGGTACATCACATAAGAGGGTTGAATGTGTGTAAAAATCCATTTTTTAAATCATACAAACACATGATATGGGATCTTCTAGAGGACTTTGATGCATCTGGCACACAAGCAGTGCCTAGAGATCAATAAGCATGTGGATAGGTTGGCTGAAATAGGATCCCAATTTTACATTCCAACTGATGTAAGGAATGATAAAACTTAGCCACACATCAAGATTATAGTAAGACTCTCCATTCCTAATAATAATGTTAATTGGAAAATCTTTGAGGATAATGATCAATTTGTTTATTTCTTACAAGATGACGTTGAATTCTCTTCTAAAAATCAATCAAAATTTTTGTAGCAGTATAATGATCAAAAATTTTAGCTCAAGTCTAACAAGTTACCTAAGGGTATTGTCACACTTGGGAATATTTATAGTATGGATGATGAGGTAAGATTTAAGAAAGCTTCTATGTATTCCAAAGAAGAACATTATATAAGCAGTGACATGGTCAATGGGAAAGCTCTCAAGCTTGGTAAAGTTTTTGGAGAGTTTTCAGTGATGTCATGGTGATCTCATGGAGGTGTCATAGTAAGTGGATGATGTGCTTTGATAGCCTAAGCAATAATGATAAAGTGTGAAACAAAGTGTTCTTGAATTAAGCTTGGTTGATCTTTAGAATTTGAATATTTAGAGATGATTAAGGATGAGTCTAAAGTATTGAGCATGTATAAGGGGTCTTATTAGAGGTCCATGGTGGTTAGAGTGCTTGTGTGCATGAGTGGTATTCATTCAGTTCTTCATTATGGCCATCTTAGAAAGATTGGTCTAGTGGTAGAAAATTTGAGTAGGCAGTTTGATGACATCACCATTGCCACATGGAAGTGAGTCAAGGGGAGTTGGTCATATGGTTGTGATCATATTAGTCCCTAGTTGTTATGTACCAGATCTTAAGTCATGCATTAAAGCACGATCAAATATATGAGGGTGCAAAGTTGGATTTTTATTTAGAATTCATTATTTTCCCATAGCCAAATTTGTAATGTGGCCAGAAAGAGTCGAGTAAGTAATTTGATCATGGAATATCTCACATGTATGGATATTTTAGAAGAAGGTGATCATATGGGTTTGTTCAATTTTGGACCTAGTTTATTTTCACTAAAATTTAGATCATTCACTAAAGCATGTCAAAAGATATGCATATGCAAAGAAGAGCCAAGTGAAGATTTTTATGGTGTTATATCTTGCACGTGTGAAGGTGTCAAGATAAACATCATATGGGTTTATTTAGTTTTTAGCATAGATGATTTGCACTAAATTTGAGATCATGTGCTAAAGCATGACAAATTTTATGCATACTCAAATTTGGCCTCTTGGGTAAGTTTTGACATAGTTGGCTCTATGACAAAAGTTTTTGAGAAGCTATCTTAATGACATTATATCTCACATGTGCAAAGGTTTCAGGAGTAGTATGTCACATTTTTGGATTCTCCTATATGAGGAGATCATCTGGTTTAAAATTGAGATCATGCATCAAAGCACATAAGAATTTATAAAGTTTAAAAATGGCTACTTAGGCATATTAAAAGAGTTCCCATAGTCAATTTTGAAAGAGTTAAAGCTTTAGCAAGATCAACGGTGCACTTTGCTCCAAGAAGTCAAGAAGAAACAAGATGAAGATAGGTACATGATGTTTAATGACTAAGTAAAGGTAAGGATAAGAGATCAATGGTGAGTGGGTGTTTGTAAAATTGAGATCAATAGAGCATAGTAAGTCAAAATGGTCAAAGTGACAGGTTTAATAGAGTTTAAGTTTGGTGTACTTTCAAGAAAGATTGATGGAGTGTGATTGGAAAAGCTAAGTGAGGACATGAGATGATATCAGAGTGGTTGAGATTTAATGTTTCAGTATTGGCGCCTATGTATTAAATATCAGAAGAGATCAATGGCACATATTCGATATGAGCAGAGAGGACGTGAGATGACTTCAAAATGTCCAAAGTTTAATTGTGACCGTTGTCATTTGAATATTTGAATTTGTTAAGGGAAAAAACTAGGGATCTATATTTTATCCATATATTTCAATAAAAGTCAAATCTATTGGTGTTGTAAAAATCAAATATGAATATGACTCCATGGTGCATGTAATAAACTTGATTTGATGATTTAGAAGTATGTACAGTCAAAAATATTAATATTCAAAGTTGACTATGTGTTCGTGTTTTTTTTTCAAATGACTCAAAAAGGATATTTGAGCTCTTTTAGATGTTGTTTCTATGTCTCATGTTGACTTTGCTAATTTGGAGTGTTGTATACTCTATGAGGATGATCTGATTATTTTGGAGGTGTGATCAATCTATCTTGAGTATGACAATGCTTAAGAAGTTGACTATATGTTCAGTAATGGTGTTCCTATATATAAGGTATCTATTTGAGTTTATTGAGCATACATAGAGGTGAGAAAAGTTGATTGTGATCTTTTGAGAATGTCCTAGGGGACATACAGAGTGGACCTATGTATTTTTAAATGTTCATGTGTTCTTACTATGCTTAGAGAAGTGTCAAAGAGCTGAATGAGTCTCCATAGGACCTAATAGTGACTTAGGCCTATTTTTAAAGGGGATTGTGCTTAAGTGTGACCCATATGGGATGTCTTAAGGGTGAAAACATGTATTATGTCTAAAAAATAAAAATTTTGATCTTTTTAATTCATGGATGCTCTATATATAATGAAACCAAATAGGTTAGTTTATAGACTTGTATGTAAGATCCTTTGTGTGGAAGATTTGTGAGAGAGAATTGTCGAAGGTGGATGTGAGAGTTGTGAAGTGAAGGATAGGTCTAGAAAAATAGTTTGTTTACTATGTGTATGACTTGTAGGTCATGTTTCTAATGTCAGGATAGTGCTCTTATAGATTGAGAATATGAAAAGAGGATTGAGTGTGCATATGAGGACAATTTAAATGAAGAAGAAAAGAGTTTGTGACATGCCTATGTGAGAGGCCTGTTTGAGATAGAGAGAGAGTTTATGTAGGGGTTAGAAAATAGAGATACATCATCAGGTTTAGAAGACATAATTACTATAGTAGAAGTCTTCAAAGGAGGGTCTAAAGGACTTAGTCTTCCTTAGGGGTAGTTAATATTTATGAAATAAGTGTTTCACTAAATACCTTTGGTTGGGAGGATATGATCAAGGTTTGTTGGTCTAAAGGAGTCAATCAATCTCTTGTTTGTAATTTATTATAGGAAAGTAGTCCATTTGTGTTTCAAGATTGAGAGTGGGTTTTATTACCCATGATAGTTTCCCATAAGAATTATGTGTTATGTGTTTGATCTTGTGTATGCATTGAATATATGAGTTCTCTTGTTAATGCTTCTTGATCAAGCTGATATATGTTGATTGCTTGATAGTTTAAAGGATTGTAATTGAAATTTAAATATCTAGGCTAATTGATTCACCCCTCCCCCCTCTTAATGATTATACCTCTAATAATTGGTATCAGATCAAGTCCTTTGGTAAAGGCTTAACAGCATGAAGGTGATCTAATGTATAATATGGGTAGTCATCAAGGAGGTTTCTCTACTAAGCAAGCACCAAAGTTTGATGGATCCAATTATGATTTTTGAAGTGCAAGGATGAGGACATATATTATATACCTAGGTTTAGCTGTATAGAATTTTGTTCTAGATGGTTATGTTGCTCATATTACTCCATATATTGTTGTAGACAAGAAGTTGTTTGAGAACAATTCTAAGGCAATGAATGCTATCACTTGTGGTCTTTTAGAGATTGAATTCACCAAAGTAATCCATTACACATCTACTAAGGAAATGTGGGATAAATTGAAGACTATTTTTAAAAGAGATTCAAAGGTTAAGTTGGCAAAGTTGGAGACTCATATAAGGCAATTTGAAAGGCTCAAAATAAATGAAGAAGGTACTATGGCATCCTTTCTGTATAGATTTGATGAGATTGTGAACATCATCATAGGTATTGAAGAAAAACTTGAAGAGGTTATTGTTGTTCAAAAGGTATTAAGGTCTCTATCCCCCAAGTTTGATCCAACATTATATGTTATAGAAGAGAGTCATGACCTTACTCAGTTGAAGATGGACCAATTGCATGGCACCCTTACTACCTATGAGATGAGGAAGAATGATGATATACCACCAAATAAGGAAGCAACTTTCAATATTGAAATGAAGATAAAGAAAAAGTTTCAAGATAAAAATTTCAAGGAGGATGACATTCATGATATAGATGAAGATGAATTAATTGCTTTGATTTTTAAAAAAATTAGAATAGGTTCAGGAAAATATAAAGGTAAGCTAACTCTCAAATGCTTTAATTGTGGTGAGATAGGACATTTTGCTAATAAGTTCCCTCATAAGTATAAGAAGGATGATGATGAAAAAATATCTTTCAGGTCTGATAAAATCAAGAAGGGCTCAAAATGTTTGATAACAAGAAGAAGTACTTCAAGGATAAAAAGGGTCTCTACACCAAATAAGATTGCAGCTCATCAGATGAGAGTGAAGATAGTGACTCAGAGTATGATCATGAAGATGATGGTCTTGTTGAAGATGAATATCTATTCATGGCTAAGGAAAGAAGTTTCTCACATCAAAAGGAGCCTACTTGGAGTGATTCAAATGATGATGAAGATGAGGTGGATTATGAAACTGCATTGACAAATGCTCATGAAGAACTAAAGATTAAGAAGATCAATTAGAAGATTGAATCTAAGATCAAAGACTTTGAGGATAAATTTAGTGTGTTTGAGGCAAGAATGGATGGAGATGCCAAGGAGCAAGAAGATATGGTCAAGCATCTCAATTGTCAATTGGAAATCCTATCTATAAGCCTAAAAACTAAAGAAGATGAATGTGCAAGGTAGGAAATTGAAAATGAGTCATTAAAATATGAGCTAGATAAGATGTCTAGTAAGGTAATGTCATTTGTGAGATTTGAAAAGAGGTCAAGTGATCTAAACAACATTCTGAATGATCAAAAGCATGCAAGTGATAAGACAAGTCTTAGATACAAAGAAGAACTAGAAACTAAAACTCAAGACAAGATGAAGACTAATGTAAACAAGGACAATCAACCTTTAAAGACAAATCATTAGACAAGGAATCAAAATGATGGTAAAATGAATAAAAATCAGATCAAATAGTCAAATGCCATGAGGTATATAAATTTGAATGGTTATTTTTATTCTTGTGATTAGTTTGGGCATAGAGATAGAGAATGTAAAAGACCTATTAAGTATGAGTTTGCATGGAACTGTGATGTGGGTCATCAGTCAAAAGGTGTGAGCAAGGTTGAGTGCTTCAACTATCATGATATAAAACACTTTACAAAACATTATCCATTCAAGGTAATATAAGTTGAGTTTCCATCAAGGAGTATGGTTTGTTATAGCTGTAAATAGAGAGGTCACATTGTTAGATTCTACAAGTAAAGGCCTACAAGATAGAATAGGTTTTATCAAGATCCTAGAGTGCAAGATAGAAGACAAGTGAACTCATGGAGACCAAAGCTGATAAGTAGGAATTATGATGAGTCTGCAAGTCCAAGTAATCTATTTACTATGGTGGAGAATCCTACATATGTTGAAGAGTGAAAATATCTCTCATTGATTACTCATGTTGAGATTGAAGAGACCAACTCAAGGAGAAGACCAAGGTATTGGTTGAGGCTAGTTTTGAGGTAAGTATAGATCCAAGTGAACATCTTGCTATTGCTGAGTAAGCTTCATGTAAAGAACATCAATTGTCAATGTTGTTGGATAGATATTTTGTAGGCTAGAAAAGTACCTAAGTAGTCATGGGATTAAATCCCCTTCATTTAATGGTGAAGCTCCCATAAATTTTATGTCTATCTACTTCTAACTATCCATAACTTTCAGTTATTCACAATTTATACAAATTATGCATAGGAGATGCACAATTATCTTATTTTGGGGTATTAATTTAATCACAAAGCTCATGAACCATAACAAAGTGATTTTACAGCAAGTAAGAAGTTGATTCAGAGAATGTGTAAATAAGTTTCAAAAAATAGAGAAGGAAAAGACTTGAATATGTGAGAAAGAAGAGATTGCACTTTGTAATAAGTAGTTTTATAGAGCTTATTGAATCCATACAAATAGATAAACATTCAAGAGATGATTTTGTTTTAGAAAATGATTAAGAAAGAATGGAATCTATATTCAAATTTAAAGATAACACAAATTTTACCATTTTAATCTTCACAAATACACCAAATGATCTCCTTTGATGCAAAGTTCCACATAAATCAACCTCCT
The DNA here is from genome assembly GCA_037957365.1 of Torreya grandis. Classification (NCBI taxonomy): domain Eukaryota; kingdom Viridiplantae; phylum Streptophyta; class Pinopsida; order Cupressales; family Taxaceae; genus Torreya; species Torreya grandis. Next base: position 5,631,664 of record JARHVA010000219.1, on the reverse strand, counting down.
TTTTATTTACTTTAAACCAATTTCATACAAAATAAAAACTCAAAAATCTAAATACAAATTTTTAGATTGCTAAAACTCTCTCGCTTTAGTTACAATTGCTTTCCAAAAATTACCATCCTTTGGCATGCAAGCCTTCACTATTACTTATATTAATTCAGATGTTAAAATCAATTAGGAGACAACTCCTTGAATTCCCATGTGTTGTGCTAAAAACTAAAAACTATTAAAAGGCATATTCCTAAAATTTCTCTTGTGTGGCATGCAACGGCTGATGACATGTGACACTTATCAGTTTCCTTGTTTAGATAAAAAACAATCTCTTTACATGCTACACAAAACTTACTCAAGTAATTTTATTTTACAAAATAGCTTTAGGTAATGGAGTTAACCGAGTTACTTGAGTCTTACATCCTACAAAGTAACTTATTTTTACAAAAAGTGACTTTACTAAATGACATTACTTACAAATTAATCACTTAAAACAAAATTACTTCATATACATTGTGAGGAAAATAGAAGAAAATAGAAGAAGATAGAATAAGGTATGAAGAAGAGAATAAATAGAAATCATTCTAACTCGAGAACCTCTGATCTACATTTTTCTCTATACTTGATATGTTGGGACATCATGAACTGGATTGTTGAGTCATCTGATTTAGAAACTAATTGTCTTTCTATCTCGTATCTTAGTAGTTCCCTTTCCATCTTTTTACAAGAAGCTTTCACATTCTCAAGTCTAGGTTCTATCCTCTTGAATTTTTATTTACTTTTGATTAACTCCTTTATATATTTTTTTGTAAAAGGAGTTGTAGCCTTTTAAATTAACTGCTTGAACTAAAGATGTAACTGTTCAGGTGTTCTCAAAGTTTTTTCAAACCAAACATTTGTAAGATAGAAGATGCAGTCTTCTAGATCCACTTTTACATTTCAAACCTCTTCTTCTAAAGTTTTAATTTCTTCAAGCATTATCTTAATGATGTGCATATGAAAATGTATAAGATGTTCCTCTTGTTGCCTTCTTTATTTATCCTTCTAGAACAATTTGTTCTTCAATCAAAACCTTTTCACTTAAAGAATTTATTCTCTGAAGGCTTTCTTTTTGTAATTCAGAGATTCCATTCTCATTTTCTATTTCATTCAACACTACCTTTATATGTGCCAATTTATTTTCAATATCAGCTTGAGTGCCTGGGCCTTCAAAAAACCACTTCTATGTAGTTTGTAACATTTTCTCTATCCAATCATCAACTGCCTTGGCTTTGTACCCTATTTCTTCTACCTCTATTAGTATTTGTTGATCAAATGTACCTCTTGAAAGTAATGATTGTTGTGGAGTAGATCTTGCCACATTTGCAATTATTTCACACAATTTAGCAATTTGTTCCTTCAACTTAGCGTTATCAACTTTCTCTTCATCAAGCTTCTAGAAGAGAGTATTGATCAAGGTTTGAGTGCCCTGTTTCAAACCTTATGTAGTGAATTCTCCAAAGGGTACCTTTCTAACTGTTAAGTCTTCTTGAGTGAATTCATCTTTATTTTTTCCCTATGGAGGTACTGATATCTCTAAAAAAATTGTCTTGACGATTTAATTATCAACTTAGAATTTACTTTAGCACTTTTGGGCTTCTTACCTTTTCAATCAAGACTTCTTAAAAGCTATAATT